>OZ026512.1:2513158-2815658 GCA_964019985.1 Aurelia sp. 4 Dawson et al 2005 | reverse complement strand
TATGAACTCTTTAAAGAAGAATGCCTCAAATAGAGGCATCGTCAGTGCTGAGGATTCCCGTAAAGTGCATCGTAAAGTGAAGCACGGAGAGCCTCATTATTATGCTGATCTATACCAAGATCCACCGCGGAGGGGAATCACCATGCCACAAACAAGAGACCCCACGGTTGTGCTATATTCGTCGGAGAATCCCCAAAATCAGAACGAGGGGGTCGACGAAGACCTTGCTATACAGTTCAATGGGAATATCGTTGAACGTTGGAATAATTTGAACAATGGGCCTGGATGCAAATGTAAACATGGAGGATTTGCAAGCCAGCCTGGTCAAGGGGTTGATTCGTTGCAGCAAGGAATGCGGAAAATGGCCATTGAAGAAGAGTCGCCGATTATTGCAAGGCAGAGACGGGGGAGTTCAAGTTCGAGTTTATCGTCATGTTCTCCGCCATCACAGGTATGACGTGAATTTTTTTTTGTACCATTATGCTATGGATAAACGGCCACGGTGAATATTTAAGGGCAAACTATTTGGCCCATTGATCTGATCCAGACTTTAAAATATTACATTGCCTCTAAGTTTTATCTTCCTAAATTTTTGATGAACAGGAGCTACCCAATTTCTTAGGAAAGGTGCCGTCCATAACGAGTTTGCCCGTGTTTCCCTCATCCTTACTTACTTTTGTCGCTCCAAGCTACCCGTACATTGATTCCATTTTCGTAGTTATCGCTATTGGTAGACCGGTGGACGTTCAAACTATGACTCGTGGACTATCACATTGCAAATTGGGACGGAGTTTTCTCTCCTCGATTTCATGGTTGGATTTGGAAGCCGCAGCACTACTGTACGCAAAAGCTGAGTGCACCAGCCAATGGCAGATGGGCCTAAGTTGCCGACTCCAGCCTCCGATGCTAAAACACCTCAAAATTCGAGTTTTTAGTGATTGATACGGGCCATGAACTAAAGCCACAAGTATCCATACGAATGTTTCCTCAATCCAAGAATCAAAAAAACCTTTCACTGTGAACCAGGGTTCCTCATTTCTAAGGCTAATTAACTTTCATGAAACTACGCCTTAACCCTTTCACCCCGGGAAGGGCCATATGGCCCAACAGTATTCAGTGAGAACTTCGAATTTTGCAGGGGGTAAAGCATTCAGAATTTTGATTGCTTTGAAAGATTATGCACGTTGCATTTATCTATTGCTACTGTATCATTGATTATGATACCCCCTGAAAAACAACACTCTGCATTAGGTTTTCCTGTCAAGCTTAATTTTAGCCGGGCGTGAAAGGGTTAAGCCTTATTTCCACACAGCAACAATTTTCAAGTGAGTGAAATTTTTACTCAGTAATTGAGTTCGTTCAGCGGTATCTTTCTTTTCAATTCAAACAATAAAATTTCTCGCTCGCTAATACCTTAATGTAGAAATTTGGCCATAGATTCGTGCCCGAGTGCAGAGTTAAATTAGTGCATTTCCGTCTCAATTTTGTATGATTCATAAGTTCCATTTTGAGCAAAAATAAAACATGTTGTTTATGTTGTTGTTATTGTCCTTGTTGTTGTTATTATTGTTGTTGTTATTGTTGTGGTTGTTGTTGTTGTGATAACTGGGACTATGTCAGTCCATACTGCCCAGCGTCAGCAGAAAGTACTCCCTTTGAAAACATCACCAAAAATCGATAACCAAACGTTAGTCTCGATTACATGTCGTAGTTTCGCTCTTTGCCTGAACTGATATCGCTAAAACTACGACTCATGCCCATACGCTTGCGGAAAAGGTAAAGTTTCGTACTGATTCTATTTGAAACCTTTCTGTGCTGCTCCACAAAAAGTTCGATTGAGCAGTGTTGGAGTCTCTATCACTATTGTGTGCATTCGAACATTCTACAAAATGTATCAATCTGTCGTTTGATTTGCATTCTTTCTTAGAATGTAGTTGTGGGCCTAAATCATCTGCTACTTTTTTCAGAACCACTGGCTCTAAAATGCCTTAGAGATCAGTTTTCTAGAGCTGCTGCACCATCAAATTAGGTATCAGTACTTCGGTAAAGGATCATCCTTTCCACAAAAGCAAAAACCGCCTTGCTCTAAGCCACATGCTGATCAGCAGACGACGGGGCGACAGAATCCTGTCGCCGATTGAAATTTTTTGCCGGTTTTGCAGCTCTATGTCTATAAGGCCCTCAGTGGAGCAATAACAACAACAACAATTCAACTCAGTGAGATGAGCGTAACTTGAGGGTCCTTATAGTAGTGAGGCTAACGAAACGTATCATAAAATTTTCTCTTTGGTCACTTTTGTTAATGATTCAAATACATTTAGAGCTGATAAAATGTTTCTTTTTGTTCATTAAAGGTGATCTGAAATGATAATGTTTATTGATACCAGTGAATAGTAGCTTATGACCATGGGTCCCTTGTATCCTTGCGGTAAACCTTGCTCAAACGGGACTCATAATAAACAGTGAGAAACTTGGCCCTATTCTCTTCAATCATCAATGGAATTATGATGGAATCACGGCTTCGAAGCTCAATTCCATTGGAGTATTTTCAATTCTTCACTTGAATCAAAAAACTCTATCACATTAACACCTTGATAATAGTAACTCACAAATCTCGCAATCTGATTGGTTTTCTAGGAATCACGGAGTTCGGGCCTTATAGGGCCAGGTTCTCAGAGTAATGTTATGAGTCTCTGTTGACTGAAGCGCCATCATCAAGTCAAAGAGCACAGGAGACTGCTTCAAGAGACTCATCGTCATAAGTCCAAGTGAATAGCACTATTGAATGATGCAAACTGGCATTAACTAATTTTGATACCTCGTTTCGATTTCGAGTTATCCACTGTTTTGTACGATCGGCTGATGACGTCATTTTTTTATATCCATGTAAAAAATTACAATGCATGCTACATCTACGTGCTACTATATTTTCTAATCACTCTACAACAATGCAACACTAGACGGAACCACAAGGAGCAAGAGACAATGACTACCCTGTGGCCATTAATATAAAGACATGCAAATAGATACATATTTAGTAAATTAAGATTAGATACTAACACATACTGGAATCTGTTCCACATTGCATGTCAGGCCAGCATAGGCGCGTGATGGCAAACGTATGCTGTCAGGTCAGGATTGAGTTAACGATATCATTGGTCAGAAAAAATAGCGATTTGGAGAATGAGTTTCGTTGACCCTTTATGTGCTTAACAGCAAATGTGAAGCAGACTTACAAAAGAAGTAGGGAAAAAACGTAAGTGGTGACTGTGTGGCAGAAAACATAAGTTTAAGTTATCCAAGACGACCCGTTTTGTGAATGAAATTTAGAGTGAGTTCGAGCAAACTTTTATTTACGTCATCAGGAAGTTCTTTATTACCATATCATAAGTATTGTACCCGAACGTTGTTTGGAAGGGTATTGATTTGGACAAATGGTCGTAACAATTCCGAAACTTCTGAAATTCTGAAACTCTGACGTCATTTTGTTTGCACGAAGCAAAGAAAAATACAAGGGTCACTGTACTTCCAAGGATGGATCGAATTAAAAAACTTGTTTCAATTAGAATGCCTTTCTTAACAAGTATATTCACGAAACAACTCGTATTCAAGTTGTGTAGCGAAGCTGCAAAGTTCTTTGCATCTGTATGTTTCCCAAGGTAAGTTAAAAGGCATTGAGTCCATATAAATAGCGCTCTCATGACCAATATCAACTTCTTTTCAATCATGAAACAAAAGTTGTCATTTAATTCCTATTGAAATTAAACCAAAGAAATTCCTGAGGATAATGTAAGGATTAGAAATCTTTGGTCTCCACTGCTTATGACTTTACAACATTGTGCGATAACAAAGGGCCGTCAGCGGTGTGTCAGCAAAAATTCAAGACAGCGTTTTAAAGTATTCTGGTAATTCGCAAACAAAATGACGTCTCGGTCGCCACCTGAAATCAATGGATAACTTCACGATGAAATGAGATATCAAATAACTTAAACTGAATCTGCCATCTCTCAACAATGGTATTCATTTGGCATAATAAAAATGTTTGCTTCAGGCCAATTTTGAAAGGCATGAAATGGCAGGCCAGAAAGCCTTATTCTGAGCTTACACACCATCATAAATCCAGCCTAAGAGCCATCATTACGGGATTTTTCGTTATTCGTCAGGTTAAAGATGATGGTTTGCATTTATTAATCAACCATTCATGAGAGGTACAAGGTAGAGATCTACAAAACAAAATATAATCTAAAGCCAAGCTTTATAATGCAAATTTTGCCTTTCGAAAACAAACGTCTTACAATCTAAGCCAAAAGCAACTTCTGTGGGAATCTATACAGTCAGATTTTATGGGGAAAAGTTTGGGAGACAGTAACTCCAGAAATGAAAAACTGAGACTTACTTCAGATTTTCAAAAGGCTTATTAAAGCCAATAAATGCCACGCCTGCAACTGCAGATTATGTACAGTACTCTATCAAAACTTAGGTTTTTGTAGGAAATTATATCTTTAATGTAACATTATATGTATTCTTGTAAATATTTTGCCTTAATTAGCACTAGCTAGCACAGCTGTGGTTTTGAAGCCAACTTTAGATGAAAGAATCAGGGCTAAAAAAACGATTTAGCGTGGTAGCCAGGAAGGTAGCTGAAATTCTCAAATTTCCAAGGAAGGAAGAAAGAAAAAACCAACAGAAGGAATGGAAACAAGAAAAGGAAGGGAAAGATAGAAGGAGAGAATGGTGAGGCATAGAATGGGGTGGTTTATTTGGAAAGGAGAAGAATTGTGTCAAAAGTAATAAAGGTGCTTTAGCTTGCTACCAGGAAGGGAAAATTTTTTTGAGCCCTGGAAAGAATTAATAGAGAATAGTAATTTTTATTATGACGAAACAAACAAACAGATAACAAAAACGAAAGATCCTAGGTGATGGTTATATATTTATTGCAGGCTCATCCAGCCAATCACCAAATGCCACGAATCAACACAGACAATTCTCCGCTATCCATCTTCAAGGAACGTCGTTCGAACCCAGGTCTTTCTTTACACCGACGATCAATGTCTGATACGATCTCCGAATGTGGGCACCCGATACAAGGACCGAAGCCTTCGCATGCCGTAACTGATTCGGAATTGGCGAAACCTGTTGCGTCTGAATTTAACTCATCTACGTATCGTAACAACGATCATTCTTCGTGGTACAATCTGGTGCAACGGCAACCAGTAAATGCGCTTTCACAGGGGCGCGAAAATTCTCGAGGTAACGCCACCGAATCTTACGAATTGAAAGATTTACGACCTCAATATCGTAACTTGAGAATGATTCGACACTACGATGAAGTTGCTCATTATGAGACGCATTTCTTGTCGCCTTACGATGATTGCCCGTTGTCAGTCGTAAAGGATGCGGTAAGATTCCCGCATTTCTCGCTCGGTTATCGGCCGAAACAAGACTTTGCACCACTGAGGCCCGAGGCAAACTTTCCACCAAGGCAAGAGCTTCGTTCAAAGCAGGATTTCCCGCCTCAACAAGGCGTGACACCGCCTAGAAGTGACACACAACAGCCGGCCGACTCGACAACACCGAAAGTTTTTGTTCAAGAAACGCGCTACGAAGTTCGTGAAGCCTATCACCGACGATCGAACGAGACAATCGCCAGCTCACTCCAAAGTTCCCGGGAAGAATTAATGAGACAATGTAAACACAGCCATTCAGGGACCAGCGTTTGGCAATGTGATTGTTATGAAAATGGAAATGTATGGGTCCGTAAAGGTCAGAGCAAAAGTCAGGATAAGCAGCGCAGCAAAGGTCATAAGGCCAAAGGAGCAGAAGGTCAAAGCCTTCTTCCAGCGAATGGGTATCAGGATCATATCCCTGAGAGTTCAAGTCACCAAAGTTTGAATTGCGGGCACCCTAGGATGGGATCCAGAGGTACTTCAGGGTATGACTACGAGAACTGGCATTCCAAGGAATTTATACCCGTTTGCGAAGAGGAAGTACGGAATAATGGATTTCTTGGAAACGAGAATCCGTTTCTTGGAAACCAGCAGAGACCTCAATATCAGGAAAAGATGGTTCCGAATCCACAAATGCAGTACGGGCTTGCACCTCCGATGAAGGAAATTACTGCTGGTTCACAGGTTGCTATTCCGGATATTATGAACGGTGCCTCTGCTCCACAGGCTAACATGCAAAGTATGTCACCTGATAGGGAGACGAAGAGTAGTGGTAAAACTGCAGAACAGAACGAGGCAAAGAAACCGTTGCGATCAAGTTTGAAATCGCCTTCGGATGGTTTGAGGAAATTTCGTAAAAAGCATGTGACCCAGAAGGTTGTGACGTCAGTTGACAACAAGAAAGGAAAAGGTAAGGACAATGTCTTGCAGACGTCGCTGTGATTTGACCGTCTTGCGGTCAGAGGAACCGAAATCTTAACAGAACACATTGACAACTTTATTTCGGTTGAAACGTGAAGTGGTTGAAGCTTTATTTCAACCGTCGACAGGTGATGTCTCGTAGAAACTCGAAGTATAGTATTCTAGAAGTGCCTTTGTATGTTTACCGTTTTTGCGGCGGTTAAATTGACCGATTTCTCATGAAACAAATTGGTCATTTTAATCATTTGACCAGCGTCTTTGTGAATTAACCGTTTTGTGATCAAAATAACCGAATTCTTAGCGGAACACATTGACAACTTTGTCGTTTCAACCATTGACAGTTCTATACAAGTGGTGTATCATACAGGCTGCAAACTCCATGTTCTAGAAATGTCTTTTTAAGTTGATCGTTTGATGGCCATTGGAACCACCAACCACTAATATTACTGTATTGAGATATAGTTTGATCATGCTACGAGTAAAATCTCATACAGGAGGGCAAACCTCCAGGTAATGTTACGAATGGCACTGTTTACCAATTCGTTTGACCATTTTGTTGTCATTTAGACCAAAATACTGTGGCTGTTGATAACAATTTTTGGTTAGCAGAAATGCTGTCTCTCGATATGTACTTGAAGCATTTTCTATTACAAACATCGTTATTGGTATGTTTTCCGTTTCATTGCCCAATAGATTATAAATATGCTCCGGTTACTGATACCAGTTTTTGGTTAGCAGAAATGCTGTCTCTCGATATTTACTTGAAGCATATTCTATTACAGATATAATTATTGGTATGTTTACCGTTTCGTGGTAATTTAGACCAAAATGCTCACTAGAAAGTATACATGCTCCGGTTACTGATACCAGTTTTTGGTTAGCAGAAATGCTGTCTCTCGATATTTACTTGAAGCATATTCTATTACAGATATCATTATTGGTATGTTTACCGTTTCGTGGTAATTTAGACCAAAATGCTCACTAGAAAGTATACATGCTCCGGTTACTGATACCAGTTTTTGGTTAGCAGAAATGCTGTCTCTCGATATGTACTTGAAGCATTTTCTATTACAAACATCGTTATTGGTATGTTTTCCGTTTCATTGCCCAATAGATTATAAATATGCTCCGGTTACTGATACCAGTTTTTGGTTAGCAGAAATGCTGTCTCTCGATATTTACTTGAAGCATATTCTATTACAGATATCTTTATTGGTATGTTTACCGTTTCGTGGTAATTTAGACCAAAATGCTCACTAGAAAGTATACATGCTCAGGTTACTGATACCAGTTTCTGGTTAGAAGAAATGCTTCCCCCTCAGTATATACGCAAAGTATATTGTACTCCAAACATCGCTGTTTCTCTGTTTTTCACGATCATTTATACCGAAGAATGCATTAGAATGTATAGAAATTTTGGTCATTTGGACCCGCAGAGGGCAGGCACTGTACTATTTAATCACATGTACGTTGTAGTCTTCAAAGATTCTTGTACTTGTACAGCCGGCGTGTATTGCGGCCCTGTTTTGTAAAGATGGCCTAATTTCTAGCCTGCGTGCATCCCCTGCTGTATCCGTTAAGTTGAAATTTCAAAATGAATTCAATTCAACGGGAAATTTCAACTCTAAGGAAACAGTAGGGGATGCACTTAGGCTACTAGTTCCATGCATATTTCGGTATAAATATGCCGAAATATGCATGAAATGTCGCTTAATGTAATGTCGCTTAAGTGAGCATCACTTGAGCAGCATGATCTTTTAAAACATGGGTGTAAAGTTCAATGAAGTATTTGTTTTAACTGGATGGCTTTAAAGAAACTTTAGATATTTTGCTATGATTTGTTGTTGCATACAAAAACGGTTGATGAGGCCTAGAGTTTTCGCGGCTGCGATGAATCTATATTGTTTCTACAAGGAAGATTAGTGCCTGACGGGTATGTATTTTGCGATTTGTAAATCGGGAAAACATCATTCTTTGTACTAAGGAGTCAGTCATATATTGCTTTTGTCCTCGCTTAGCGTCATTCCGACGTTAATGGGTGGGGGGGGGGTCAACAGCATTCTGCAACAGTGACGCTAAGAACAAATGTTATTTACATCGATTTTCATAAAGATATATTTCTGTAATATTGTGAAGATTGTGTTAATTTATGTTTTACTTTCTTTCCTGAGCCCATTTTCATGTGATCTTCTCGGTCGGAGAATGTTCGATGAAGCTTCGTTGGAATGCCAAAAGAGTTTAGGTCCGGTACTTCCCGCGCCTTTCTCGTAAGGTCTTCTGCAGCCCTTTGTCAGTTTTGAATGGACCAACGCTAAGGGTGGGGGGGGGTCTAAAAGTTAGTGTTGAAATGACGCTAAGTGGGGACGAAATCGATACATGACTGACCCCTAAAAGTGTTCTTTTTTTCAATGTTCAAGCTTTTTAGAGCAGACTTTGAAGCGATTTTGTTGATTGTACGAGAGCACCCGTTAGTTTAGGCCATCTTGAAAAGTGGGCCTACTTTTTATGAATATAAGCAAATCAAAAAACGCAGGGAAACAAGGGACGGAAAGGCATTTGGAACCTATGCTGCACGTCGCTGCAGATGTACTCCACATGTGGCCGTGTGACGTACAGTAAGGCCCCGCATTTAAGAAACCACCTAAAAGAAACTTTTAGGCTGCTAAAAAATGATTAGACCCCCTGCCTATAAGAAACTCTTGAGGCTCGCATCCAAAATAAAGTTTCTTGTATTTTGAGTAACATTAATTGCTGGTCTGATAGAGTGAGAGCATTACACTTCATACATGATTCATTAAGAAATTACCAGCGAGATATTTTGGACTTAACAGATTTTTGCCTAAATTTTAATTCATGCCCTTGACAATCATTGTTGACACACATGTATGGCTGAATATGGATGATATACCAATGGACCGTCCCGTTTTGGTTTAACTTATTTGCCTAGGACTTCAAAGAAATTAAAGCAGCAATTTAAGAAACTTGAGCCTAAAACATGAGAAGTATCAGAGATATAAGAAACATTTTAGGCTGCGGTGTGAAAAAGTAGTTTCTTAAATGCGGGGCCTTACTGTACTCCACATTGGACTTAAATTGAATGAGGTCCATGAAATCCACGCAAAGCAAGTGATCGCAATGCTTGACGGTTACCTAAGGGCCTTTGTGATTGTGTAGTGAATAACTTATTAGAATCAGCTGGTTTCATCCATTTCAGGGTGAATTTGTCAGGAAAAGTAGTGTTCCAGGGGGGCCACTCAGCACATGCACATACTGATATTTGTAAGTCCGATATTTGTGGGTCAGAATTGATATTTTTGGGTCAAAATAAAACTGAAAGCATGGTCCTTATATTTTTGACACCAAAAATCGTTACACCGATATTTCTAGGTTCGCTATAGACAATCCTGCCTTCTATTTGCATTATTGCGGGACATCTTATGTTCATGTGCAGGTTTCTCAGCATAAAATGAGCTAACAGTTCTGGGTTCGCTATAGACAATCCTGACTTCTATTTGCATTATTGCGGGACATCTTATGTTCATGTACAGGTTTCTCAGCATAAAATGGGTTCGCCATTTCTGGGTTCGCTATAGGCAATCCTGACTTGTACTTGCATTATTTCGGGACATCTTATGTTCATGTACATGTTTCTCAGCATAAAATGAGCTGATATTTCTGGGTTCACATGAGGCAGTCCTGACTTCTACTTGGATTGTTTCGGGACATTTTATGTCAGGTTTCAAAGTATAAAATGAGCTGATATTTTTGGGTTGCAATGAAGCTGAAGTGATATTTTTGGGTTGCCTGAAAATTTCTTGGACTGACCCCCCGTATGTGTATGTGCTGAGTAAGGTATACCCTGGGAGTAAGGTATATTTGTATAGAGTTATTCCGCTTCCATCGTAGTGTCATAATATCAGCCAACTTTCGAAATAGCATATAGGAAAAATGTCATCCTGTTTTAAAATGGCGAACAACATTTATTTACGTTAATGTGTTAAGCACATAGAAATTACAAGTTTCTTGGAACCTGATAAATGGTTTGAAAGCAAAATTATGTATTCGCCATGTATATATTTGTATAAAGTGTATTCTTTTCGTTACTTAGACTAGGTTCACACCAGGGACGCCGGAGCGATGTTAGGGCAAGGGGGTCAAAGGGGTACGTAAGGGAGTGCTGCCGACTGATGACGAGGGAAGCGAACCGAAAATTGGGTAGATCTGGGTTTCTTCCCTGGGAAACTTTTGCGGCCACACCCTTACATGGCCTGAGTACATGAGAGTTTTCACCATAGGGCTGAGATTTCAGCCATCCCATCCGAGGTGAAAAATACTCGCAATTACATGAGATTTTTTAACCAGAGCTTCAATCTATGCCACATATCAAGTTAGTTGATGATGTTTGTCCATCCGATAAAACAATAGGAATTAGGCAATAAGGCGTCATAATAATGATCAAATTTTCATCGCTGGTAGAGGAAATCGGGCTGAGATTTCAGCCCTATCGTGAGTTTCAACCCAGGGCTGAAAACTTCTCATGTAATCAATGAGGACAATTTACAAGTCATCCATAAGAGAGGAGAGCTGGAATTTCATCTCGGGTAAGAGATCCGAGCCTTATGGTGAAAACTCCCATGTAATCGGTCCCTTAGATTCGCTTAAAGTGAATGACTTGAGATACACAGCGCTTGTCCCAAAGAAACGCCTTTCCCTGCATTGCTTTCTTTCGACACGAACCGGATTACCAAATACAATAGGCTATTTAATAACCTATGCGATCTCATCCTTTCTCTCAGGTTATTCACTTTAAAATGCTATCAAGAATATTCTAACCGATGTAAATGATGTTCTCTTTTGCATTTTTGGGTATGACCAATGCAAGTTGCAATGATTGCAATGCAAGGGCACAGTTCCTCTTCATAACTTAAGGGTTAAATTCATGGTTTTTATTACATCGAATTGAGTGTTGTTAAAGAAATATATTTCTTCATTAAAAGGGCACTCTTGCCCCCCACGCCCCCTCTCCGGCTTCCTGGTTCACACAATACCAGCACATTTTGAAAACGGTAAAGAATGTGACGGTTACAAAATTTGTGCTAGCATTCACACGATGCCCAGAGCAATTTGAAAACGGTAAAGAATGTGACGGTTACAAAATTTGTGCTAGCATGTGACGCTAATTTGTGCATAACACGATGCCCAGAGCAATTTGAAAACGGTAAGAAATTTGACGGCAGATTACTCGCTGCAAGACTTTGATACCAAAGAAATGTACCTACACTCTAAGAATCGACCAGGCTCATTCCAAAATTTTCAAACAATGTTCCATTTTTATCATTTTCTAGTGTTCACATGGCGCCTTCTCCAAAATGTGTCAAGTTAAAGTTCTGTTTTCAACCTATCGTTTTCAAAATCTGCCGGCAAAAGTGGGCCGTTGTCGTTTGAATGGGAGGCCTATCCGTCACGTTTTCCCCCGTTTCTACAGGGTGTCCCAAAATGATTTTATCCCGTTTGTGGCTACCGTGGAGGAGATGTAGATTCAATTGTCGCTGTTTTTACACAGTTGCAAAGAGATGCCATCCTATTAAGATTTTCACCAAATCTTAAGGGGGAATGTGCTCTCTTGTGAAGAATCGACTGTTAACCCTTTAAGAAAATTAGCCAAAACTTTAATACGACGCTAGAACCATTTCCTTGGAAACTTACTTTATTTTGACATTGCGTGAGAACAATGGAAGTGCTATTGTTTAAGCAACCACTTATTTTGCCCTTTCTCTGCCGTAAATCAGTAACCATTTGCCAGATTGACTCGAACAAGATCTCAAACTCTTAAGTTGAAGTCTCATGCAAAAGCGAGATAGTTGAATCTACAGCTCCTCCACAGCTGCCACGCAAAGGTGGCACATAGGTTTTTAGGACACCCTGTAAAGGTGCCAGCGTCCTTTAGTTAGTCACTTAATTAAACTATTTAAGATTTTGCTAGCAAAAATGGATATTGTAGCTGGTATTTAATTTAAAAAATCAATATGAGGGAAATTTCAATACAAGATTTTTCTTTTTACAAATTCTCTTCTGCAGAAATTACTTAAAGGAGTATGTAACCGATACATGTTTAAGAAACAGGCCAAAGTACCAAAAATTTCTTATTTTACATGAAATTTTGTCTATTTTGGTAGTAAAAGTTTCTTAATTGGCTTGTTAAATTATGCTGAAAATTTCCACTTTCAAATCACATGCTAAAAGACATAAAACAGGCCACTACCAGAAACTTGAGTAAGAACCATCTCCATTCAAAGGACCTCTGCTCCCTGGATTTTTGTTGGAAAATGTTTTCAGAGATTTCGAATATTTTCTTTAGATGTTTTTCGGATTTTTTCCAATATTTTTTCGAAAATATTATAATATTTTTCGGATTTTTTCCAATATTTTTTCGAAAAATATTATCATATTTTTCGGATTTTTTCCAATATTTTTTCCAAAAAGAAACCTTACTTTTTTCCCCGAAAATGGCTCTTTCCAAAAAAGGCCCTTTTTTGGAAAAAAGCAAAGGGGTTAACCTTACTTTTTTGCCCGAAAATGGCTTTTTCCAAAAAAGGCCCTTTTTGGAAAAAAGCAAAGGGGTTAACCTTACTTTTTTCCCCGAAAATGGCTCTTTCCAAAAAAGGCCCTTTTTTGGAAAAAAGCAAAGGGGTTAACCTTACTTTTTTGCCCGAAAATGGCTTTTTCCAAAAAAGGCCCTTTTTGGAAAAAAGCAAAGGGGTTAACCTTACTTTTTTCCCAAAAAATGGCTTTTTCCAAAAAAGGCCTTTTTTGGAAAAAAGCAAACCTTACCTTACCTTTTTCCCAAAAAATGGCTTTTTCTAAAAAAGGCCCTTTTTTGGAAAAAAGCAAAGGGGTTAACCTTACTTTTTTACCCGAAAATGGCTTTTTCCAAAAAAGGCCCTTTTTGGAAAAAGCAAAGGAGTTAACCTTAGTTCTTTGCCCGAAAATGGCTTTTTCTAAAAAACGCCCTTTTTGGAAAAAAGCAAAGGAGTTAACCTTACTTTTTTGCCCGAAAATGGCTTTTTCCAAAAAAGGCCCTTTTTTGGAAAAAAGCAAAGGGGTTAACCTTACTTTTTCCAAAAAAATGGCAATTTCCAAAAAAGGCCCTTTTCTGAAAAAAGCAAAGGGGTTAACCTTACTTTTTCCAAGAAAATGGCTTTTTCCAAAAAAGGCCCTTTTCTGAAAAAAAGCAAAGGGGTTAACCTTACTTTTTTCCCAAAAAATGGCTCTTTCCAAAAAAGGCCCTTTTCGAAAAAAAACAAAGGGGTTAACCTTACTTTTTTCCCAAAAAATGGCTCTTTCCAAAAAGGCCTTTTTGGAAAAAAGCAAAGGGGTTAACCTTACTTTTTTCCAAAAAAATGGCTCTTTCCAAAAAACGCCCTTTTTGGAAAAAAGCAAAGGAGTTAACCTTAGTTCTTTGCCCAAAAATGGCTTTTTCCAAAAATGGCCCTTTTTGGAAAAAAGCAAAGGAGTTAACCTTAGTTCTTTGCCCGAAAGTGGCTTTTTCTAAAAAAGCCCCTTTTTGGAAAAAAGCAAAGGGGTTAACCTTACTTTTTTGCCCGAAAATGGCTCTTTCCAAAAAAGGCCCTTTTTTGGAAAAAAGCAAAGGGGTTAACCTTACTTTTTTCCCGAAAAATTGCTTTTTCCAAAAAAGGCCTTTTTTGGAAAAAAGCAAAGGAGTTAACCTTAGTTCTTTGCCCGAGAATGGCTCTTTCCAAAAAAGGCCTTTTTTGGAAAAAAGCAAAGGGGTTAACCTTACTTTTTTGCCCGAAAATGGCTCTTTCCAAAAAAGGCCCTTTTTTGGAAAGAGCCATTTTCGGGCAAAAAAGTAAGGTTAACCCCTTTGCTTTTTTCCAAAAAAGGGCCTTTTTTGGAAAAAGCCATTTTCGGAAAAAAAAGTAATGTTAACCCCTTTGCTTTTTTCCAAAAAAGGGCCTTTTTTGGAAAAGCCATTTTCGGGCAGAAAAGTAAGGTTAACCCCTTTGCTTTTTTGCAAAAAGGGCCTTTTTTGGAAAAAGCCGTTTTCGGGCAAAAAAGTAAGGTTAACCCCTTTGCTTTTTTCCAAAAAAGGGCCTTTTTTGGATAAAGCCATTTTTGAGCAAAAAAGTAAGGTTAACCCCTTTGCTTTTTTCCAAAAAGGGCCTTTTTTGGAAAAAGCCATTTTCGGGCAAAAAAGTAAGGTTAACCCCTTTGCTTTTTTCCAAAAAGGGCCTTTTTTGGAAAAAGCCATTTTTGGGCAAAAAAGTAAGGTTAACCCCTTTGCTTTTTTCCAAAAAGGGCCTTTTTTGGAAAAAGCCATTTTCGGGCAAAAAAGTAAGGTTAACCCCTTTGCTTTTTTCCAAAAAAGGGCCTTTTTTGGAAAAGCCATTTTCGGGCAGAAAAGTAAGGTTAACCCCTTTGCTTTTTTGCAAAAAGGGCCTTTTTTGGAAAAAGCCATTTTCGGGCAAAAAAGTAAGGTTAACCCCTTTGCTTTTTTCCAAAAAAGGCCCTTTTTTGGATAAAGCCATTTTTGAGCAAAAAAGTAAGGTAAACCCCTTTGCTTTTTTCCAAAAAGGGCCTTTTTTGGAAAAAGCCATTTTCGGGCAAAAAAGTAAGGTTAACCCCTTTGCTTTTTTCCAAAAAGGGCCTTTTTTGGAAAAAGCCATTTTCGGGCAAAAAAGTAAGGTTAACCCCTTTGCTTTTTTCCAAAAAAGGGCCTTTTTTGGAAAGAGCCATTTTTTGGAAAAAAGTAAGGTTAACCCCTTTGCTTTTTTCCAAAAAAGGGCCTTTTTTTGATAAAGCCATTTTTCAGCAAAAAAGTAAGGTTAACCCCTTTGCTTTTTTCCAAAAAGGGCCTTTTTTGGAAAAAGCCATTTTCGGGCAAAAAAGTAAGGTTAACCCCTTTGCTCTTTTCCAAAAAGGGCCTTTTTTGAAAAAAAGCCATTTTTTGGAAAAAAGTAAGGTTAACCCCTTTGCTTTTTTCCAAAAAAGGACCTTTTTTGGAAAAAGCCATTTTTGGGCAAAAAAGTAAGGTTAACCCCCTTGCTTTTTTCCAAAAAGGGCCTTTTTTGGAAAAAGCCATTTTCGGGCAAAAAAGTAAGGTTAACCCCTATGCTTTTTTCCAAAAGAGGGCCTTTTTTGGAAAAAGCCATTTTTTGGAAAAAAGTAACCCCTTTGCTTTTTTCCAAAAAAGGACCTTTCTTGGAAAAAGCCATTTTTGGGCAAAAAAGTAAGGTTAACCCCTTTGCTTTTTTCCAAAAAGGGCCTTTTTTGGAAAAAGCCATTTTCGGGTAAAAAAGTAAGGTTAACCCCTTTGCTTTTTTGCAAAAAGGGCCTTTTTTGGAAAAAGCCATTTTCGGGCAAAAAAGTAAGGTTAACCCCTTTGCTTTTTTCCAAAAAAGGGCCTTTTTTGGATAAAGCCATTTTTGAGCAAAAAAGTAAGGTAAACCCCTTTGCTTTTTTCCAAAAAGGACCTTTTTTTGGAAAAAGCCATTTTCGGGCAAAAAAGTAAGGTTAACCCTTTTGCTTTTTTCCAAAAAAGGGCCTTTTTTGGAAAAAGCCATTTTTTGGAAAAAAGTAAGGTTAACCCATTTGCTTTTTTCCAAAAAAGGACCTTTTTTGGAAAAAGCCATTTTTGGGCAAAAAAGTAAGGTTAACCCCTTTGCTTTTTTCCAAAAAGGGCCTTTTTTGGAAAAAGCCATTTTCGGGCAAAAAAGTAAGGTTAACCCCTTTGCTTTTTTCCAAAAGAGGGCCTTTTTTGGAAAAAGCCATTTTTTGGAAAAAAGTAAGGTTAACCCCTTTGCTTTTTTCCAAAAAAGGACCTTTTTTGGAAAAAGCCATTTTTCGGGCAAAAAAGTAAGGTTAACCCCTTTGCTTTTTTCCAAAAAGGGCCTTTTTTGGAAAAAGCCATTTTTGGGCAAAAAAGTAAGGTTAACCCCTTTGCTTTTTTCCAAAAAGGGCCTTTTTTGGAAAAAGCCATTTTCGGGCAAAAAAGTAAGGTTAACCCCTTTGCTTTTTTCCAAAAAAGGGCCTTTTTTGGAAAGAGCCATTTTTTGGAAAAAAGTAAGGTTAACCCCTTTGCTTTTTTCCAAAAAAGGGCCTTTTTTTGATAAAGCCATTTTTCAGCAAAAAAGTAAGGTTAACCCCTTTGCTTTTTTCCAAAAAGGGCCTTTTTTGGAAAAAGCCATTTTCGGGCAAAAAAGTAAGGTTAACCCCTTTGCTCTTTTCCAAAAAGGGCCTTTTTTGAAAAAAAGCAATTTTTTGGAAAAAAGTAAGGTTAACCCCTTTGCTTTTTTCCAAAAAAGGACCTTTTTTGGAAAAAGCCATTTTTGGGCAAAAAAGTAAGGTTAACCCCCTTGCTTTTTTCCAAAAAGGGCCTTTTTTGGAAAAAGCCATTTTCGGGCAAAAAAGTAAGGTTAACCCCTATGCCTTTTTCCAAAAGAGGGCCTTTTTTGGAAAAAGCCATTTTTTGGAAAAAAGTAACCCCTTTGCTTTTTTCCAAAAAAGGACCTTTCTTGGAAAAAGCCATTTTTGGGCAAAAAAGTAAGGTTAACCCCTTTGCTTTTTTCCAAAAAGGGCCTTTTTTGGAAAAAGCCATTTTCGGGCAAAAAAGTAAGGTTAACCCTTTTGCTTTTTTCCAAAAAAGGGCCTTTTTTGGAAAAAGCCATTTTTTGGAAAAAAGTAAGGTTAACCCATTTGCTTTTTTCCAAAAAAGGACCTTTTTTGGAAAAAGCCATTTTTGGGCAAAAAAGTAAGGTTAACCCCTTTGCTTTTTTCCAAAAAGGGCCTTTTTTGGAAAAAGCCATTTTCGGGCAAAAAAGTAAGGTTAACCCCTTTGCTTTTTTCCAAAAGAGGGCCTTTTTTGGAAAAAGCCATTTTTTGGAAAAAAGTAAGGTTAACCCCTTTGCTTTTTTCCAAAAAAGGACCTTTCTTGGAAAAAGCCATTTTTCGGCAAAAAAGTAAGGTTAACCCCTTTGCTTTTTTCCAAAAAGGGCCTTTTTTGGAAAAAGCAATTTTCGGGCAAAAAAGTAAGGTTAACCCCTTTGCTTTTTTCCAAAAAAGGGCCTTTCTTGGAAAAAGCCATTTTTGGGCAAAAAAGTAAGGTTAACCCCTTTGCTTTTTTCCAAAAAGGGCCCTTTTTGGAAAAAGCCATTTTTGGGCAAAAAAGTAAGGTTAACCCCTTTGCTTTTTTCCAAAAAAGGGCCTTTTTTGGAAAGAGCCATTTTTTGGAAAAAAGTAAGGTTAACCCCTTTGCTTTTTTCCAAAAAAGGGCCTTTTTTGGAAAGAGCCATTTTTTGGAAAAAAGTAAGGTTAACCCCTTTGCTTTTTTCCAAAAAGGGCCTTTTTTGGAAAAAGCCATTTTTTGGAAAAAAGTAAGGTTAACCCCTTTGCTTTTTTCCAAAAAAGGGCCTTTTTTGGAAAAAGCCATTTTCGGGCAAAAAAGTAAGGTTAACCCCTTTGCTTTTTTCCAAAAAAGGGCCTTTTTTGGAAAGAGCCATTTTTTGGAAAAAAGTAAGGTTAACCCCTCTGCTTTTTTCCAAAAAAGGGCCTTTTTTGGAAAAAGCCATTTTTTGGAAAAAAGTAAGGTTAACCCCTTTGCTTTTTTCCAAAAAGGGCCTTTTTTGGAAAAAGCCATTTTCGGGCAAAAAAGTAAGGTTAACCCCTATGCTTTTTTCCAAAAAAGGGCCTTTTTTGGAAAAAGCCATTTTTTGGCAAAAAAGTAAGGTTAACCCCTTTGCTTTTTTCCAAAAAGGGCCTTTTTGGAAAAAGCCATTTTCGGGCATAAAGTAAGGTTAACCCCTTTGCTTTTTTCCAAAAAGGGCCTTTTTTGGAAAAAGCCATTTCCGGGCAAAAGAGTAAGGTTAACCCCTTTGCTTTTTTCCAAAAAAGGGCCTTTTTTGGAAATTGCCATTTTCGGGCAAAAAAGTAAGGTTAACCCCTTTGCTTTTTTCCAAAAAAGGGCCTTTTTTGGAAAAAGCCTTTTTCAGGCAAAAAAGTAAGGTTAACCCCTTTGCTTTTTTCCAAAAAAGGGCCTTTTTTGGAAAAAGGCATATTTTGGGAAAAAAGTAAGGTTAACCCCTTTGCTTTTTCCAAAAAAGGGCCTTTTTTGGAAAAAGGCATATTTTGGGAAAAAAGTAAGGCTAACCCCTTTGCTTTTTTCCAAAAAAGGGCCTTTTTTTGGAAAAAGCCATTTTTGGGCAAAAAAGTAAGGTTAACCCCTTTGCTTTTTTCCAAGAAGGACCTTTTTTGGAAAAAGCCATTTTTGGGCAAAAAAGTAAGGTTAACCCCTTTGCTTTTTTCCAAAAAAGGCCTTTTTCGGAAAAAGCAATTTTTGGGCAAAAAAGTAAGGTTAACCCCTTTGCTTTTTTCCAAAAAGGGCCTTTTTTGGAACGAGCCATTTTTTGGAAAAAAGTAAGGTTAACCCCTTTGCTTTTTTCCAAAAAAGGGCCTTTTTTGGAAAAAGCCATTTTCGGGCAAAAAAGTAAGGTTAACCCCTTTGCTTTTTTCCAAAAAAGGGCCTTTTTTGGAAAGAGCCATTTTTTGGAAAAAAGTAAGGTTAACCCCTCTGCTTTTTTCCAAAAAGGGCCTTTTTTGGAAAAAGCCATTTTTTGGAAAAAAGTAAGGTTAACCCCTTTGCTTTTTTCCAAAAAGGGCCTTTTTTGGAAAAAGCCATTTTCGGGCAAAAAAGCAAGGTTAACCCCTTTGCTTTTTTCCAAAAAAGGGCCTTTTTTGGAATAAGCCATTTTTGGGCAAAAAAGTAAGGTTAACCCCTTTGCTTTTTTCCAAAAAGGGCCTTTTTTGGAAAAAGCCATTTTCGGGCAAAAAAGTAAGGTTAACCCCTTTGCTTTTTTCCAAAAAAGGGCATTTTTTGGAAAGAGCCATTTTTTGGAAAAAAGTAAGGTCAACCCCTTTGCTTTTTTCAAAAAAAGGGCCTTTTTTTGATAAAGCCATTTTTGAGCAAAAAAGTAAGGTTAACCCCTTTGCTTTTTTCCAAAAAGGACCTTTTTTGGAAAAAGCCATTTTCGGGCAAAAAATTAAGGTTAACCCCTTTGCTCTTTTCCAAAAAGGGCCTTTTTTGAAAAAAAGCCATTTTTTGGAAAAAAGTAAGGTTAACCCCTTTGCTTTTTTCCAAAAAAGGGCCTTTTTTGGAAAAAGCCATTTTTGGGCAAAAAAGTAAGGTTAACCCCCTTGCTTTTTTCCAAAAAGGGCCTTTTTGGAAAAAGCCATTTTCGGGCAAAAAAGTAAGGTTAACCCCTATGCTTTTTTCCAAAAGAGGGCCTTTTTTGGAAAAAGCCATTTTTTGGAAAAAAGTAACCCCTTTGCTTTTTTCCAAAAGAGGACCTTTCTTGGAAAAAGCCATTTTTGGGCAAAAAAGTAAGGTTAACCCCTTTGCTTTTTTCCAAAAAGGGCCTTTTTTGGAAAAAGCCATTTTCGGGTAAAAAAGTAAGGTTAACCCCTTTGCTTTTTTGCAAAAAGGGCCTTTTTTGGAAAAAGCCATTTTCGGGCAAAAAAGTAAGGTTAACCCCTTTGCTTTTTTCCAAAAAAGGGCCTTTTTTGGATAAAGCCATTTTTGAGCAAAAAAGTAAGGTAAACCCCTTTGCTTTTTTCCAAAAAGGGCCTTTTTTTGGAAAAAGCCATTTTCGGGCAAAAAAGTAAGGTTAACCCTTTTGCTTTTTTCCAAAAAAGGGCCTTTTTTGGAAAAAGCCATTTTTTGGAAAAAAGTAAGGTTAACCCCTTTGCTTTTTTCCAAAAAGGGCCTTTTTTGGAAAAAGCCATTTTCGGGCAAAAAAGCAAGGTTAACCCCTTTGCTTTTTTCCAAAAAGGACCTTTTTTGGAAAAAGCCATTTTCGGGCAAAAAAGTAAGGTTAACCCCTTTGCTCTTTTCCAAAAAGGGCCTTTTTTGAAAAAAAGCCATTTTTTGGAAAAAAGTAAGGTTAACCCCTTTGCTTTTTTCCAAAAAAGGGCCTTTTTTGGAAAAAGCCATTTTTGGGCAAAAAAGTAAGGTTAACCCCCTTGCTTTTTTCCAAAAAGGGCCTTTTTGGAAAAAGCCATTTTCGGGCAAAAAAGTAAGGTTAACCCCTATGCTTTTTTCCAAAAGAGGGCCTTTTTTGGAAAAAGCCATTTTTTGGAAAAAAGTAACCCCTTTGCTTTTTTCCAAAAAAGGGCCTTTTTTGGAAAAAGCCATTTTTTGGCAAAAAAGTAAGGTTAACCCCTTTGCTTTTTTCCAAAAAGGGCCTTTTTGGAAAAAGCCATTTTCGGGCAAAAAAGTAAGGTTAACCCCTTTGCTTTTTTCCAAAAAGGGCCTTTTTTGGAAAAAGCCATTTCCGGGCAAAAGAGTAAGGTTAACCCCTTTGCTTTTTTCCAAAAAAGGGCCTTTTTTGGAAATTGCCATTTTCGGGCAAAAAAGTAAGGTTAACCCCTTTGCTTTTTTCCAAAAAAGGGCCTTTTTTGGAAAAAGCCTTTTTCAGGCAAAAAAGTAAGGTTAACCCCTTTGCTTTTTTCCAAAAAAGGGCCTTTTTTGGAAAAAGGCATATTTTGGGAAAAAAGTAAGGTTAACCCCTTTGCTTTTTCCAAAAAAGGGCCTTTTTTGGAAAAAGGCATATTTTGGGAAAAAAGTAAGGCTAACCCCTTTGCTTTTTTCCAAAAAAGGGCCTTTTTTTGGAAAAAGCCATTTTTGGGCAAAAAAGTAAGGTTAACCCCTTTGCTTTTTTCCAAGAAGGACCTTTTTTGGAAAAAGCCATTTTTGGGCAAAAAAGTAAGGTTAACCCCTTTGCTTTTTTCCAAAAAAGGCCTTTTTCGGAAAAAGCAATTTTTGGGCAAAAAAGTAAGGTTAACCCCTTTGCTTTTTTCCAAAAAGGGCCTTTTTTGGAACGAGCCATTTTTTGGAAAAAAGTAAGGTTAACCCCTTTGCTTTTTTCCAAAAAAGGGCCTTTTTTGGAAAAAGCCATTTTCGGGCAAAAAAGTAAGGTTAACCCCTTTGCTTTTTTCCAAAAAAGGGCCTTTTTTGGAAAGAGCCATTTTTTGGAAAAAAGTAAGGTTAACCCCTCTGCTTTTTTCCAAAAAGGGCCTTTTTTGGAAAAAGCCATTTTTTGGAAAAAAGTAAGGTTAAGGTAGATACCCCGTATTTTTTCATTGAAAAATTAATTTTTCAGTCATTTTGTGATTTTTACTCTTTCTGTAGCAGAAATTAGTGGCAAAGATCTCTGTAAACCGTAAATTTGTATATCGGCATTAATTTAAAATATGTATACAATTTTGTAGGCAGGACTCCATAATTTTCTCCTAGCAACGCCTTAGCAACGTAAAAAAGATTTCACACGAACTGATGTCTCTAACTTCAGAGCTCCTTCTGTCCAATAGTCATGGTCTGCGTTTTAGGATATGCAAAATTGGTGACATTTACATGAAATAGCTTTGACTCTAAGCCTGTGAGCGCGGGAAAGCCAGAAAACTTCCAGGTTTTTGCAGAGAATTTTAACAACAGGAGAATATTTTGTGTCAGTGATGGGGAGAACAAAATTTCGATCTCTGAGGAAGAAAAAGCGTAAATTTCATGGAAACCAATATACTCAAGCAAGTGTTGTGAAAGAACTGAAAGAAAGAGGAACAACGGAATCATCCACTCCACTTAGGCCCATGCCGAGGCCAGAAGTTACCAGTTCTAAAAACAGCACACCAAACACAAGTACTGATGAAGGGTCATTTATTTCAAGTTCATCTTTTTCAAAGCTTCAAGGAAACGAGATCCATGCTGATGCTCGTGATTGCAAAGTCACTGGAAACAGAATAATTGATATTGAGAGCCTTTGCAGTGTCATTGCTCTTCTTGGGTGTCCATCCTGTAAGGAGACAACCCTTTCCCTTCATGAAGTTGAAAAGCAAGGTTCAGCAAGAAAGTTAAAAGTTGCATGCAGTTGTGAATGGGTACATGAATTTTAGTCATCAGAAAAAATTTCAAATGGGGCATTGGACATCAATAGAAGGATGGTATATGGTGCCAGAGCCTGTGGCCTGGGATACAGTGGACTAGAGAGATTTCATGCCATGTTGAATTTACCTCCAACGCTAACTAGAAATAATTATGACATTATTTCAAAGTTAGTATCTGTAGGAGTTAAGAAAGTGGCGGAGGAAACCATGTCAAAGGCAGTAGAGGAAATTGCTGAGAAAGGAGTAAAAGATGACAAGGGTGTTGTGGAGGTTGCAGTATCAGGTGATGGAACGTGGCAACGTCGGGGCTATTCTTCGCTAAATGGAGTATTTGCTTGCATGTCAATTGATTCTGGAAAGGTCTTGGACATTGAGCCAATGAGCAGATATTGCAAAGTTTGTGTAGTAAATGAAAAAATAAAAGAGAGTGATCCAAATAAATATGAAGTTGTGAAAGCAGAACATAAATGCAAAGCTAATTATCATGGATCAGCTCCAAATATGGAAGCAGTTGGGGCAAAGAGAATATTTGAAAGATCTGTGGCCAAGAACAATCTTCGATATGTTGAGTTTTATGGGGATGGGGACAGTAAGAGTTTTTCAACAATTGAGAACGTATACCCAGAGAAGAAGGTAATAAAACGAGAATGCATAGGACATGTTCAGAAAAGAGTTGGGACTAGGCTACGGAAGTTAAAAAAGAATGTGAAAGGTCTTGGAGGAAAGGGTAAACTTACAGAGGGTATGATTGATAAGTTGCAGAATTATTATGGCATAGCAATACGAAGCAATCCTGGAGACCTAGAAGGCATGAAAAAGGCTATTCATGCCAGCCTTTTCCATGTTGCATCCTCTGAAAAGAATTCGTGGCATCAGCACTGCCCAGATGGAAAGGACAGCTGGTGCACTTATCAGACATTGCTAATGGAACAAATACTTACAAACCTGGAAAAGGCCTCCCATTAGAGGTAATAAAACATGTAAAACCAATTTTCAAGGACCTAAGCGATAATGAACTTTTAATGAAATGTCTGCATGGAAAGACCCAAAATCAAAATGAGGCTTTTAATGGTATGATTTGGAACAGACTACCAAAAGCCACCTATGTAGGGTTTGACCAGCTAAAACTTGGCATATATGATGCAGTTGCTACTTTAAACATTGGATACAAAGCAGTTTTGAAATTGTATGAAGCACTTGGAATGAAACCAGGAAAATACACCATTATTGGATGCCAGAAGCTGAACAATGACCGACTTAAGAACGCTGGTAAACAAAACCATCCAAACACAAAGACACGACGTCGAATTCTGCGTGGGAAGCGCAAGAGTAAAGAAGATAAGAACAAAGAAAATGAGGGGAAAACATATGGACCAGGATCTTTTTAATGAAAATTTACCTTGCATACGTCCTGCACCACCAGACTGCCAACCTAAGGTGTTTTCAATTCACTCAACAAAATTAACAAGAGCATAGATTATGTTATTTTATCAAAGAAACCAACAAAATTATCTATCACTTCACTTTTGAATATGAGGTAGACAAATTGACAATTATTTCCTGGGCAAAACTCTCAATGGAGAAATCGTCAAATAGTGATTGTTGTTATGTAAATTTTGTTGAATGAATTGAAAGGCATCTTAGATATAGCCATTTTGGACAAAGTGATGCAATTTTTATGTGAAGTAAGTGTACATGCTTGAAAATGTTTGAATTATCTATGTTTTCTGGCTTTAGGCATGCAAAGGACAACAATTTCATCAGTCCTTACTTTAATCTCTTATTCTGAAAAAGTAGATTTCCGCCTACCCTGTGTCATTAGGGCATTGATTTCTCCACACTGACATTAGATATGAACCTCAAACATTCAGTATGCCAAGTATATGTCTAAAGATGTGCACTAAACCTCTTAGATATTTCATGTGTGATTGCAGTTGCTTTTCCAAAGCATTGAAATAATACCGCAACAATTTTTATTGAAGAAAAAATAATTATTGTTATTACAATTTTCTCCCAAAAGATATTCAAATGGATTTTGGTCCAGTGCATGGAGTGGATTTAGATGAATTTACCACATTAATTTCATTAAAATATCTTTTACAGATTTGCTTTCATTGCAGCCCCAAATTTAAGTCTATTTTATATAAAAACCATTGCTATGGAAACGGAGGCTACCATTTTGAATGCCAAAATTTATTTTCAACAATAATTTCACTTGTTCTATCATTATATTATGAAACTAATGTAATCTCTTGCATCAGGAGAGATTTTATTCAAATCCAGGGTATCTACCTTAACCCCTTTGCTTTTTTCCAAAAAGGGCCTTTTTTGGAAAAAGCCATTTTCGGGCAAAAAAGCAAGGTTAACCCCTTTGCTTTTTTCCAAAAAAGGGCCTTTTTTGGAATAAGCCATTTTTGGGCAAAAAAGTAAGGTTAACCCCTTTGCTTTTTTCCAAAAAGGGCCTTTTTTGGAAAAAGCCATTTTCGGGCAAAAAAGTAAGGTTAACCCCTTTGCTTTTTTCCAAAAAAGGGCATTTTTTGGAAAGAGCCATTTTTTGGAAAAAAGTAAGGTCAACCCCTTTGCTTTTTTCAAAAAAGGGCCTTTTTTTGATAAAGCCATTTTTGAGCAAAAAAGTAAGGTTAACCCCTTTGCTTTTTTCCAAAAAGGACCTTTTTTGGAAAAAGCCATTTTCGGGCAAAAAAGTAAGGTTAACCCCTTTGCTCTTTTCCAAAAAGGGCCTTTTTTGAAAAAAAGCCATTTTTTGGAAAAAAGTAAGGTTAACCCCTTTGCTTTTTTCCAAAAAAGGGCCTTTTTTGGAAAAAGCCATTTTTGGGCAAAAAAGTAAGGTTAACCCCCTTGCTTTTTTCCAAAAAGGGCCTTTTTGGAAAAAGCCATTTTCGGGCAAAAAAGTAAGGTTAACCCCTATGCTTTTTTCCAAAAGAGGGCCTTTTTTGGAAAAAGCCATTTTTTGGAAAAAAGTAACCCCTTTGCTTTTTTCCAAAAGAGGACCTTTCTTGGAAAAAGCCATTTTTGGGCAAAAAAGTAAGGTTAACCCCTTTGCTTTTTTCCAAAAAGGGCCTTTTTTGGAAAAAGCCATTTTCGGGTAAAAAAGTAAGGTTAACCCCTTTGCTTTTTTGCAAAAAGGGCCTTTTTTGGAAAAAGCCATTTTCGGGCAAAAAAGTAAGGTTAACCCCTTTGCTTTTTTTCCAAAAAAGGGCCTTTTTTGGATAAAGCCATTTTTGAGCAAAAAAGTAAGGTAAACCCCTTTGCTTTTTTCCAAAAAGGGCCTTTTTTTGGAAAAAGCCATTTTCGGGCAAAAAAGTAAGGTTAACCCTTTTGCTTTTTTCCAAAAAAGGGCCTTTTTTGGAAAAAGCCATTTTTTGGAAAAAAGTAAGGTTAACCCCTTTGCTTTTTTCCAAAAAGGGCCTTTTTTGGAAAAAGCCATTTTCGGGCAAAAAAGCAAGGTTAACCCCTTTGCTTTTTTCCAAAAAAGGGCCTTTTTTGGAATAAGCCATTTTTGGGCAAAAAAGTAAGGTTAACCCCTTTGCTTTTTTCCAAAAAGGGCCTTTTTTGGAAAAAGCCATTTTCGGGCAAAAAAGTAAGGTTAACCCCTTTGCTTTTTTCCAAAAGAGGGCATTTTTTGGAAAGAGCCATTTTTTGGAAAAAAGTAAGGTTAACCCCTTTGCTTTTTTCCAAAAAAGGGCCTTTTTTGATAAAGCCATTTTTGAGCAAAAATGAAACATTTACGGCTGCGTAAATGTGTTTTAACGACAAGGCGAGGGCGCATTTCTGACCTCGCCTCGTACCCAGTCCTCTAGCAGTCTAGGGCGTGTCGCGCACGCCACTAAAATTTCTCGCCCCGTTACTAATCGTCTCATTGTCAATTTGCTCTGCTCCGTTCAGTCAAGAAATCTTTGTCGTAATCATCAAAACTTAAGAATGTCTGCCCAAGACGCTCAAGAAGTCATTAGGGGTAAAGAGCGCCGGCTATCTCGTTTCGATTGGTTTCGTAAGACGAAAAACACATTGCAATTGCGTTGTGCTGCCTACGGCCTGTCTACCGTGGGCAAGAAAGCCAACCTGATCGACAGACTCTATGCACATCTTCACCCTGCCACATTAGAAGATGGCCAAGGACCTTCTGGTATAAGTAACAATGATGCCAACAGTTCTGCGTCAGAGAATGAGGACGAAGACGCAGATATGGATCGCAACCATACAATTTCCCGCCCTCCCCATCAACGAGACATGATCTCCGACGACCATCTCCGCCAGTTGATCCGCCAGGAGATGTCCCTGCATCAGCCAATTTCACAAGCCTCCACCAACAACCAGCAGCCAGTGCAAACGTCATCTACCACAATCGCGTTGCAACAAATCACCCCCCAGCCACTCTCCCCTGCCTCAATGCTGCATACATCACCAGCTCCTGGCCTGCTCTCCCACAGTACCACTTTACCAGTGCAAACTCAGTTTGGTTTCAATCAGCATCCACTGGCGGCAGCCCAAACCCAAAGCTCATCGCAAGCCACAGGTATTTCCATTCAATCTCTTACCAGTACCTCTCTCCTTCCACCTCTCTCTGAGAAAGTCACCAAAGAGATTAAAAATAAAGAATTCATCAACTTTAATACCTTGCTACCAAACGTGTTGTATGATGCTTCATCTGAGCTTGAAAACCTTTACTTAAAGGTCAACCCATCTCCTAGCGGGGAGCAGAGTCTTTCTTTCTCATCTAAAAACGACAGGAAGAAAAAGATTATCGATGCGTCTTCCTGGCTTGAAGCCTGGAACATCTATATTCGTGCGATGGTGCATTTCCACCCAGAATTAGCACCTGAGCTTTTAGTGTACCAGGAGAGTATCTGTACATACCAAAGGTTGTATCCTGCCTCGGCCTGGTTAAAATATGATGCTGCCTTTAGAATGAACAATGCCACAAACAAGGCTCTTTCCTGGTCTCGTCACGATGAATACGCCTTTAACCGCTTTATTCGTTGCCCTACCGTAGAAAGTTCTCCCAGGTGTTTCATTTGCTCCTCTCCACAGCATCTGGCAAATACATGCCCCCAAAAGCGTTTTCGTGTCAAACAAGAAGCCCCAGCGTCTCCACAATTTAGTCCACGCCAATCATCTTCAAGCTCCCCGTCATTTTGCAAATATTTTAACATTGCCAGATGCACAAACCAAAACTGCCGATTTGCCCATAAATGCCGCAATTGCCAGGGGAACCACCCAGCCTTTTCGTGCAGAAGCCCTACTGAATGAATTCAATGCATTGCCTCAAAAAGCCCCTACACCGTTGAACTTAAAAGTCTTGGAACAAGAGTTGCAACTATATACGGTTAATTTGAAAGAAAACTTGGTTTCTGCATTAAAAACGGTTTTAACATCAGCTATAAAGGCCCTGAATTTCAGTCTTTATCAAACAATCTAAAATCGGCCTCTTCTCATCCAGAAGTTTTATTTGATAATATCTTATCAGAACTCAAAGCAAAACGGGTGGCGGGTCCATTTTTTGTGCCACCACTTCCAAATTTCCGCACGTCCCCAATCGGGGTTGTACCGAAGAAAGACTCTGCAAAATTTCGAACCATAACAGACTTATCCTCTCCTCGCGGTACATCGGTAAATGATTTCATCCCAGACTCAGAATCCGTCGTACATTTTAATCACTTTGACGAGGCCGTAAAATTGGTTGCAAAGTTGGGTAAAGGCGCACTTCTCGCGAAACTAGACGTTAAAAGCGCTTTCAGAATTTGCCCGGTTCGTCCTGAGGATTGGCACCTTCTCGGTTTTATGTTTGAGCATATGTACTTTGTGGACCTTTGCTTGCCTTTTGGCTTAAGATCTTCTGTTAATCGTTTTTCCCTATTAGCCGACGCAGTATTATGGATTTTGAATAACAATTATTTGATCGAAAACGCAACCAATTATTTAGATGACTACTTTTTAGCTGGTCCGGGTCAGTCCCAGAAATGCAAAGAACAGCTAACCCTAGCCATATCGGTATTTACAAAGTTGGGCATACCTCTTGCCCCAGAAAAAGTCGTCGGCCCTAAAAACATACTAACTTATCTCGGAATCGAAATAGACTCGTCGAAAATGGAACTTCGTTTGCCTGCTGGTAAAATTCAAGAAATATCTCAGATTCTTGTACATTTTAGAAAGAAAAAGAAGTGTACCAAACGTGAACTCCTGTCTCTAATTGGCAAATTATCTTTTGCATCAAAAATTATTCCGTCAGGTCGTACTTTTCTTCGACGCCTAATTGACCTTTCGACCACAGTTAAAAACTTATCCCATCGTATTTCATTAAACCATGAAGCGAGGGAAGACATAAACTGGTGGTTACAGTTTCTACCATCATGGAACGGCAAGCAAAAAATTCTAGAAAAAACAACTACGCCATGTCCCTCCCTGAACTTATACACGGATGCATCAGGGCAAATCGGTTTTGGCGTATATTTTGACGGTCAATGGGTTGCCAAAAAATGGCCTGCGGAGTTTTGCGATTACTCAATACAATGGAAAGAGTTGTTTCCCATTTATCTTGCTTGTTTCATATGGGGAAATCAATTTCACGAAAAAAGGCTCTTGTTTCATTGTGATAACTTGGCGATAACAAATATATGGGCATCCGGATCTTCGAAGTGTCCTAAGATTATGTCTCTGGTCCGCAAAATGTTCTTTCTCGCAGCAACCAACAATTTTACTGTAAATATTACACATATCGCAGGAACAGATAACTCTTTAGCAGATTCCTTGTCTCGGTTCCAGATGTCCAGATTCCGCCAATTAGCACCAATGGCAGCAGAGCAAGGGACAGAAATTCCACCCGAAGCTTGGGAAATCTGAAGGTTGAAATGTATCATTTCCAAGCTCAGGCGATTGCTAAAAAGTCACGAAAAACATACGATCAAGGCCAATCATCGTACATTCAATTTTGTTCCAAATTCAATTTGTGCCCGTACCCATTAGAAGAACAGACGCTACGTTTATTTTGCACATATTTGGCGAGAAGCGTAAGTCATTCTACTATCTTAACATATTTATCATCGATTCGTTTACAAAACATCGAACTCGGCTTCATGCCTGTGTCTGACATGCCCCTGCTTAAAATGGTCCTCCGCGGTATCAAGCGTGAGAAAGGTTCACGGGCTAGGCCCAAACGGTCCCCAATCACATTAAATTTATTAAAATACTTGAAACATTCCTTACGTTTATCACTATATTCGTCATCTGACCAGTTAATGTTATGGGCTTCTTTCACCACGGCGTTCTTTGGTTTCCTAAGAGCATCCGAGTTTTGCTCCGAAAGTCAGTCTTCGTACGATCAATTAAAAACTCTTCTCGTCCAAGATGTCGAAGTTACTCCAGAAGCAATAACTGTTAATTTGAAATCATCAAAAACTGATCAATTTCGTGAAGGAAACAAAGTAAGACTGGCCCCGTCGGGTAAATCAATCTGCCCATTTCGTGCTCTCAAGAATCACTTGGCAAACTGTAGTACTCAAAACAAGCCTTTGTTTTCGTTTGTAAATAACACGTATCTATCAAGACAAATGCTTTCAAGGATTTTGAAAAGCTTATTACCTCAGTCATGTAACCCTCGGTTGTATTCATCGCATAGTTTTCGCATCGGCGCCGCCAGTTGCGCCGCAGATAAGAATACCCCCGTCTGGCTAATCAAATCTCTTGGCCGCTGGTCCAGCGACTGCTACCAGGACTACATTCGTGTAAACCCGGACCTTCTCGACAAAATTCCGAGCTTGTTAACGTCATAAGAGGTACGGAGGTGTAATTAGTGGCTTAATTTTGTCTGCCGGCAAGGAGTGGTAGTTTTGGGCGTATCTTGGCGGTTAGGCCACCAGACAATTATGGCGGCAAAAGTTGTGGGAAAATCCAACCAAACAAACATTCGATTCCTCAACGTGAAATATCTCACGTTCAAGTCCAGAGTCCAAGCTGTTAATTACAAGCCATGACTATGCTAATATTTCTTTGCAAGTCAAGCATTCTTGACAACAATACGCACTTAGTTACATCCAAAAATATCTTGTCAGAATTTTAATTCAATGATCTGTTGTGCAAAAGTTAATTACCGATACGACCCAGTACACTGCCACTCAATGCCTCATTACTTGTGTTAGCCTGAAAGTTTGTATTTGCGTAAAACGAAAGAGCCGCGGGCGTTAATGAAACATTTACGGCTGCGTAAATGTGTTTTAACGACAAGGCGAGGGCGCATTTCTGACCTCGCCTCGTACCCAGTCCTCTAGCAGTCTAGGGCGTGTCGCGCACGCCACTAAAATTTCTCGCCCCGTTACTAATCGTCTCATTGTCAATTTGCTCTGCTCCGTTCAGTCAAGAAATCTTTGTCGTAATCATCAAAACCCCTCCCCTCCCTCCCTTTAGGCAATTCTCAAGCCATGGGCATCGGCTAGCCCTTTCAGCTGGTCTGGAAGGATAGTGGTTGCCCCTAACATGGTCGTATCGTTGTTTTTATCTGTTAAACCTTGCTCCCATTTCAGGAAGTCTCAGAAGCAAGCACTGAGTTAACAATTTTATACACAAGGTGCAGGTGGTTTTGCCAATCGGGCGCCTGTACCTGGTCAAACCCCCCCCTCGTTCATCCCGGTTTCCCAAAAACACCCCCCCAAATTTCCTTTGAAGAAAGTCATTAAGAAATAGAAAGTCTAACCATAGCAAAGTCTTACATTTAGATCGAAAGTAGTCTTGAGTTGTGTTGTAACCGTTGTGTTAAATGGAGAAGTCTCTGAACCTAAGTTGAAAATGTAGTTTGAGTGGTATTCCATTCGTTGTGCTAAACGGTGAAGTATCCAAACAAAATCGCTCTCGCAAGCCAGTCACCCACTAGAGAAGTCTCTAAAAGTTGAAAAAGTATACCGAGTTGGTTTCTTGCTTTGTGTTTAAAGGAGAAGTCTCCAGACAAATCCCCCTCGTAATCGGTTACCCGGTGGAGAAGTCTCCACAACTAATTCGAACTGTAACCCTTCGTCCCATTATGCCCCACGCGTTGTCAAATGGGTTCCAATCTGAGTTCCTCCTTGCAATCCAAATAGAGAAGTCTCCATACGATAACCAAGCGGTTTAGTTTGTTTGGTCATTGTTGCATCGTGGTGAAAGAATAAAAAATAAGTAATATAAAACGTCCTCCAATCAGTAATATCACTAGAAGAGAAGTCTCTCAGGTAAATAGAAGCTAAGCTTGGGAAAGCGTCGTTGTGTAATTCAAACAGAGAAGTCTCTATGCTTAGAAGAGAAAAGGAATTCGGGTACGGCAAAGTCCTTTGTTTAAGCACTCAAGTTCCCACGCCCTCTGGCAAATCTGTCTGCCCAGTGAAAACCTTCTGGGCAAACATGTATTCCACAGTAACCCAGTTCCCAAGTAGAGAAGTCTCTGCATCATAATTGAAACATACATTAGTTTTGATGGTATGCAAGTCTAAGTCAAGTTTAGTTGTTGTATTGCTTTATCGAATGGAGAAGTCTCCACATTACACATGTCAGTCTGGATCCTATCTCTAAAATTCGGTGTAACCACTCAACCTCCAGTAGCAGAGGAAAGCCAGCATCAAGTGGCGGTTAGGCCACCAGACAATTATGGCGGCAAAAGTTGTGGGAAAATCCAACCAAACAAACATTCGATTCCTCAACGTGAAATATCTCACGTTCAAGTCCAGAGTCCAAGCTGTTAATTACAAGCCATGACTATGCTAATATTTCTTTGCAAGTCAAGCATTCTTGACAACAATACGCACTTAGTTACATCCAAAAATATCTTGTCAGAATTTTAATTCAATGATCTGTTGTGCAAAAGTTAATTACCGATACGACCCAGTACACTGCCACTCAATGCCTCATTACTTGTGTTAGCCTGAAAGTTTGTATTTGCGTAAAACGAAAGAGCCGCGGGCGTTAAAGTAAGGTTAACCCCTTTGCTTTTTTCCAAAAAGGGCCTTTTTTGGAAAAAGCCATTTTCGGGCAAAAAAGTAAGGTTAACCCCTTTGCTCTTTTCCAAAAAGGGCCTTTTTTGAAAAAAAGCCATTTTTTGGAAAAAAGTAAGGTTAACCCCTTTGCTTTTTTCCAAGAAAGGGCCTTTTTTGGAAAAAGCCATTTTTGGGCAAAAAAGTAAGGTTAACCCCCTTGCTTTTTTCCAAAAAGGGCCTTTTTTGGAAAAAGCCATTTTCGGGTAAAAAAGTAAGGTTAACCCCTTTGCTTTTTTGCAAAAAGGGCCTTTTTTGGAAAAAGCCATTTTCGGGCAAAAAAGTAAGGTTAACCCCTTTGCTTTTTTCCAAAAAAGGGCCTTTTTTGGATAAAGCCATTTTTGAGCAAAAAAGTAAGGTAAACCCCTTTGCTTTTTTCCAAAAAGGGCCTTTTTTTGGAAAAAGCCATTTTCGGGCAAAAAAGTAAGGTTAACCCTTTTGCTTTTTTCCACAAAAGGGCCTTTTTTTGAAAAAGCCATTTTTTGGAAAAAAGTAAGGTTAACCCATTTGCTTTTTTCCAAAAAAGGACCTTTTTTGGAAAAAGCCATTTTTGGGCAAAAAAGTAAGGTTAACCCCTTTGCTTTTTTCCAAAAAGGGCCTTTTTTGGAAAAAGCCATTTTCGGGCAAAAAAATAAGGTTAACCCCTTTGCTTTTTTCCAAAAGAGGGCCTTTTTTGGAAAAAGCCATTTTTTGGAAAAAAGTAAGGTTAACCCCTTTGCTTTTTTCCAAAAAAGGACCTTTCTTGGAAAAAGCCATTTTTGGGCAAAAAAGTAAGGTTAACCCCTTTTGCTTTTTTCCAAAAAGGGCCTTTTTTGGAAAAAGCCATTTTCGGGCAAAAAAGTAAGGTTAACCCCTTTGCTTTTTTCCAAAAAAGGGCCTTTCTTGGAAAAAGCCATTTTTGGGAAAAAAGGAAGGTTAACCCCTTTGCTTTTTTCCAAAAAGGGCCCTTTTTGGAAAAAGCCATTTTTTGGCAAAAAAGTAAGGTTAACCCCTTTGCTTTTTTCCAAAAAAGGGCCTTTTTTGGAAAGAGCCATTTTTTGGAAAAAAGTAAGGTTAACCCCTTTGCTTTTTTCCAAAAAAGGGCCTTTTTTGGAAAGAGCCATTTTTTGGAAAAAAGTAAGGTTAACCCCTTTGCTTTTTTCCAAAAAGGGCCTTTTTTGGAAAAAGCCATTTCCGGGCAAAAAAGTAAGGTTAACCCCTTTGCTTTTTTCCAAAAAAGGGCCTTTTTTGGAAATTGCCATTTTCAGGCAAAAAAGTAAGGTTAACCCCTTTGCTTTTTTCCAAAAAAGGGCCTTTTTTGGAAAAAGCCATTTTCGGGCAAAAAAGTAAGGTTAACCCCTTTGCTTTTTTCCAAAAAAGGGCCTTTTTTGGAAAAAGGCATATTTTGGGAAAAAAGTAAGGCTAACCCCTTTGCTTTTTTCCAAAAAAGGGCCTTTTTTGGAAAAAGCCATTTTTGGGCAAAAAAGTAAGGCTAACCCCTTTGCTTTTTTCCAAAAAGGGCCTTTTTTGGAAAAAGCCATTTTTGGGCAAAAAAGTAAGGTTAACCCCTTTGCTTTTTTCCAAAAAAGGCCTTTTTCGGAAAAAGCAATTTTTGGGCAAAAAAGTAAGGTTAACCCCTTTGCTTTTTTCCAAAAAGGGCCTTTTTTGGAAAGAGCCATTTTTTGGAAAAAAGTAAGGTTAACCCCTTTGCTTTTTTCCAAAAAAGGGCCTTTTTTGGAAAGAGCCATTTTTTGGAAAAAAGTAAGGTTAACCCCTTTGCTTTTTTCCAAAAAAGGGCCTTTTTTGGATAAAGCCATTTTTGAGCAAAAAAGTAAGGTTAACCCCTTTGCTTTTTTCCAAAAAGGGCCTTTTTTGGAAAAAGCCATTTTCGGGCAAAAAAGTAAGGTTAACCCCTTTGCTTTTTTCCAAAAAGGGCCTTTTTTAAAAAAAAGCCATTTTTTGGAAAAAAGCAAGGTTAACCCCTTTGCTTTTTTCCAAAAAGGACCTTTTTTGGAAAAAGCCATTTTTGGGCAAAAAAGTAAGGTTAACCCCTTTGCTTTTTTCCAAAAAAGGGCCTTTTTTGGATAAAGCCATTTTTGAGCAAAAAAGTAAGGTTAACCCCTTTGCTTTTTTTCAAAAAGGGCCTTTTTTGGAAAAAGCCATTTTCGGGCAAAAAAGTAAGGTTAACCCCTTTGCTTTTTTCCAAAAAGGGCCTTTTTTAGAAAAAAGCCATTTTTTGGAAAAAAGCAAGGTTAACCCCTTTGCTTTTTTCCAAAAAGGACCTTTTTTGGAAAAAGCCATTTTTGGGCAAAAAAGTAAGGTTAACCCCTTTGCTTTTTTCCAAAAAGGGCCTTTTTTGGAAAAAGCCATTTTCGGGCAAAAAAGTAAGGTTAACCCCTATGCTTTTTTCCAAAAGAGGGCCTTTTTTGGAAAAAGCCATTTTTTGGAAAAAAGTAAGGTTAACCCCTTTGCTTTTTTCCAAAAAAGGACCTTTCTTGGAAAAAGCCATTTTTGGGCAAAAAAGTAAGGTTAACCCCTTTGCTTTTTTCCAAAAAGGGCCTTTTTTGGAAAAAGCCATTTTCGGGCAAAAAAGTAGGGTTAACCCCTTTGCTTTTTTCCAAAAAGGGCCTTTTTTGAAAAAGCCATTTTCGGGCAAAAAAGTAAGGTTAACCCCTTTGCTTTTTTCCAAAAAAGGGCCTTTTTTGGAAAGAGCCATTTTTTGGAAAAAAGTAAGGTTAACCCCTCTGCTTTTTTCCAAAAAAGGGCCTTTTTGGAAAAAGCCATTTTCGGGCAAAAAAGTAAGGTTAACCCCTTTGCTTTTTTTCAAAAAAGGGCCTTTTTTGGAAAGAGCCATTTTTTGGAAAAAAGTAAGGTTAACCCCTTTGCTTTTTTCCAAAAAGGGCCTTTTTTGGAAAAAGCCATTTCCGGGCAAAAAAGTAAGGTTAACCCCTTTGCTTTTTTCCAAAAAAGGGCCTTTTTTGGAAATTGCCATTTTCGGGCAAAAAAGTAAGGTTAGCCCCTTTGCTTTTTTCCAAAAAAGGGCCTTTTTTGGAAAAAGGCATATTTTGGGAAAAAAGTAAGGTTAACCCCTTTGCTTTTTCCAAAAAAGGGCCTTTTTTGGAAAAAGGCATATTTTGGGAAAAAAGTAAGGCTAACCCCTTTGCTTTTTTCCAAAAAAGGGCCTTTTTTGGAAAAAGCCATTTTTGGGCAAAAAAGTAAGGTTAACCCCTTTGCTTTTTTCCAAAAAGGACCTTTTTTGGAAAAAGCCATTTTTGGGCAAAAAAGTATGGTTAACCCCTTTGCTTTTTTCCAAAAAAGGCCTTTTTCGGAAAAAGCAATTTTTGGGCAAAAAAGTAAGGTTAACCCCTTTGCTTTTTTCCAAAAAGGGCCTTTTTTGGAAAGAGCCATTTTTTGGAAAAAAAGTAAGGTTAACCCCTTTGCTTTTTTCCAAAAAAGGGCCTTTTTTGGAAAAAGCCATTTTCGGGCAAAAAAGTAAGGTTAACCCCTCTCCTTTTTTCCAAAAAAGGGCCTTTTTTGGAAAAAGCCATTTTCGGGCAAAAAAGTAAGGTTAACCCCTTTGCTTTTTTCCAAAAAAGGGCCTTTTTTGGAAAGAGCCATTTTTTGGAAAAAAGTAAGGTTAACCCCTTTGCTTTTTTCCAAAAAAGGGCCTTTTTTTGATAAAGCCATTTTTGAGCAAAAAAATAAGGTTAATCCCTTTGCTTTTTTCCAAAAAGTGCCTTTTTTGGAAAAAGCCATTTTTGGAAAAAAGTAAGGTTAACCCCTTTGCTTTTTTCCAAAAAAGGGCCTTTTTTTGATAAAGCCATTTTTGAGCAAAAAAGTAAGGTTAATCCCTTTGCTTTTTTCCAAAAAGTGCCTTTTTTGGAAAAAGCCATTTTTGGGCAAAAAAGTAAGGTTAACCCCTTTGCTTTTTTCCAAAAAAAGGCCTTTTTCGGAAAGAGCCATTTTTTGGAAAAAAGTAAAGTTAACCCCTTTGCTTTTTTCCAAAAAAGGGCCTTTTTTGGAAAGAAACATTTTTTGGAAAAAAGTAAGGTTAACCCCTTTGCTTTTTTCCAAAAAAGGGCCTTTTTTGGAAAAAGCCATTTTTTGGAAAAAAGTAAGGTTAACCCCTTTGCTTTTTTCCAAAAAGGGCCTTTTTTGGAAAAAGCCATTTTCGGGCAAAAAAGTAAGGTTAACCCCTATGCTTTTTTCCAAAAAAGGGCCTTTTTTGGAAAAAGCCATTTTTTGGCAAAAAAGTAAGGTTAACCCCTTTGCTTTTTTCCAAAAAGGGCCTTTTTGGAAAAAGCCATTTTCGGGCAAAAAAGTAAGGTTAACCCCTTTGCTTTTTTCCAAAAAGGGCCTTTTTTGGAAAAAGCCATTTCCGGGCAAAAAAGTAAGGTTAACCCCTTTGCTTTTTTCCAAAAAAGGGCCTTTTTTGGAAATTGCCATTTTCGGGCAAAAAAGTAAGGTTAACCCCTTTGCTTTTTTCCAAAAAAGGGCCTTTTTTGGAAAAAGGCATATTTTGGGAAAAAAGTAAGGTTAACCCCTTTGCTTTTTCCAAAAAAGGGCCTTTTTTGGAAAAAGGCATATTTTGGGAAAAAAGTAAGGCTAACCCCTTTGCTTTTTTCCAAAAAAGGGCCTTTTTTGGAAAAAGCCATTTTTGGGCAAAAAAGTAAGGTTAACCCCTTTGCTTTTTTCCAAAAAGGACCTTTTTTGGAAAAAGCCATTTTTGGGCAAAAAAGTATGGTTAACCCCTTTGCTTTTTTCCAAAAAAGGCCTTTTTCGGAAAAAGCAATTTTTGGGCAAAAAAGTAAGGTTAACCCCTTTGCTTTTTTCCAAAAAGGGCCTTTTTTGGAAAAAGCCATTTCCGGGCAAAAAAGTAAGGTTAACCCCTTTGCTTTTTTCCAAAAAAGGGCCTTTTTTGGAAATTGCCATTTTCGGGCAAAAAAGTAAGGTTAACCCCTTTGCTTTTTTCCAAAAAAGGGCCTTTTTTGGAAAAAGGCATATTTTGGGAAAAAAGTAAGGTTAACCCCTTTGCTTTTTCCAAAAAAGGGCCTTTTTTGGAAAAAGGCATATTTTGGGAAAAAAGTAAGGCTAACCCCTTTGCTTTTTTCCAAAAAAGGGCCTTTTTTGGAAAAAGCCATTTTTGGGCAAAAAAGTAAGGTTAACCCCTTTGCTTTTTTCCAAAAAGGACCTTTTTTGGAAAAAGCCATTTTTGGGCAAAAAAGTATGGTTAACCCCTTTGCTTTTTTCCAAAAAAGGCCTTTTTCGGAAAAAGCAATTTTTGGGCAAAAAAGTAAGGTTAACCCCTTTGCTTTTTTCCAAAAAGGGCCTTTTTTGGAAAGAGCCATTTTTTGGAAAAAAAGTAAGGTTAACCCCTTTGCTTTTTTCCAAAAAAGGGCCTTTTTTGGAAAAAGCCATTTTCGGGCAAAAAAGTAAGGTTAACCCCTTTGCTTTTTTCCAAAAAAGGGCCTTTTTTGGAAAGAGCCATTTTTTGGAAAAAAGTAAGGTTAACCCCTCTCCTTTTTTCCAAAAAAGGGCCTTTTTTGGAAAAAGCCATTTTCGGGCAAAAAAGTAAGGTTAACCCCTTTGCTTTTTTCCAAAAAAGGGCCTTTTTTGGAAAGAGCCATTTTTTGGAAAAAAGTAAGGTTAACCCCTTTGCTTTTTTCCAAAAAAGGGCCTTTTTTTGATAAAGCCATTTTTGAGCAAAAAAGTAAGGTTAACCCCTTTGCTTTTTTCCAAAAAGGGCCTTTTTTGGAAAAAGCCATTTTCGGGCAAAAAAGTAAGGTTAACCCCTTTGCTTTTTTCCAAAAAGGGCCTTTTTTGGAAAAAGCCATTTCCGGGCAAAAAAGTAAGGTTAACCCCTTTGCTTTTTTCCAAAAAAGGGCCTTTTTTGGAAATTGCCATTTTCGGGCAAAAAAGTAAGGTTAACCCCTTTGCTTTTTTCCAAAAAAGGGCCTTTTTTGGAAAAAGGCATATTTTGGGAAAAAAGTAAGGTTAACCCCTTTGCTTTTTCCAAAAAAGGGCCTTTTTTGGAAAAAGGCATATTTTGGGAAAAAAGTAAGGCTAACTTCTTTGCTTTTTTCCAAAAAAGGGCCTTTTTTGGAAAAAGCCATTTTTGGGCAAAAAAGTAAGGTTAACCCCTTTGCTTTTTTCCAAAAAGGACCTTTTTTGGAAAAAGCCATTTTTGGGCAAAAAAGTATGGTTAACCCCTTTGCTTTTTTCCAAAAAAGGCCTTTTTCGGAAAAAGCAATTTTTGGGCAAAAAAGTAAGGTTAACCCCTTTGCTTTTTTCCAAAAAGGGCCTTTTTTGGAAAAAGCCATTTTCGGGCAAAAAAGTAAGGTTAACCCTTCTGCTTTTTTCCAAAAAAGGGCCTTTTTTGGAAAGAGCCATTTTTTGGAAAAAAAGTAAGGTTAACCCCTTTGCTTTTTTCCAAAAAAGGGCCTTTTTTGGAAAAAGCCATTTTCGGGCAAAAAAGTAAGGTTAACCCCTTTGCTTTTTTCCAAAAAAGGGCCTTTTTTGGAAAGAGCCATTTTTTGGAAAAAAGTAAGGTTAACCCCTCTCCTTTTTTCCAAAAAAGGGCCTTTTTTGGAAAAAGCCATTTTCGGGCAAAAAAGTAAGGTTAACCCCTTTGCTTTTTTCCAAAAAAGGGCCTTTTTTGGAAAGAGCCATTTTTTGGAAAAAAGTAAGGTTAACCCCTTTGCTTTTTTCCAAAAAAGGGCCTTTTTTTGATAAAGCCATTTTTGAGCAAAAAAGTAAGGTTAACCCCTTTGCTTTTTTCCAAAAAGGGCCTTTTTTGGAAAAAGCCATTTTCGGGCAAAAAAGTAAGGTTAACCCCTTTGCTTTTTTCCAAAAAGGGCCTTTTTTGGAAAAAGCCATTTCCGGGCAAAAAAGTAAGGTTAACCCCTTTGCTTTTTTCCAAAAAAGGGCCTTTTTTTGATAAAGCCATTTTTGAGCAAAAAAGTAAGGTTAACCCCTTTGCTTTTTTCCAAAAAGGGCCTTTTTTGGAAAAAGCCATTTTCAGGCAAAAAAGTAAGGTTAACCCCTTTGCTTTTTTCAAAAAAGGGCCTTTTTTGGAAAAAGCCATTTTCGGGCAAAAAAGTAAGGTTAACCCTTCTGCTTTTTTCCAAAAAAGGGCCTTTTTTGGAAAGAGCCATTTTTTGGAAAAAAAGTAAGGTTAACCCCTTTGCTTTTTTCCAAAAAAGGGCCTTTTTTGGAAAAAGCCATTTTCGGGCAAAAAAGTAAGGTTAACCCCCTTTGCTTTTTTCCAAAAAAGGGCCTTTTTTGGAAAGAGCCATTTTTTGGAAAAAAGTAAGGTTAACCCCTCTCCTTTTTTCCAAAAAAGGGCCTTTTTTGGAAAAAGCCATTTTCGGGCAGAAAAGTAAGGTTAACCCCTTTGCTTTTTTCCAAAAAAGGGCCTTTTTTGGAAAGAGCCATTTTTTGGAAAAAAGTAAGGTTAACCCCTTTGCTTTTTTCCAAAAAAGGGCCTTTTTTTGATAAAGCCATTTTTGAGCAAAAAAGTAAGGTTAACCCCTTTGCTTTTTTCCAAAAAGGGCCTTTTTTGGAAAAAGCCATTTTTGGGCAAAAAAGTAAGGTTAACCCCTTTGCTTTTTTCCAAAAAGGGCCTTTTTTGGAAAAAGCCATTTCCGGGCAAAAAAGTAAGGTTAACCCCTTTGCTTTTTTCCAAAAAAGGGCCTTTTTTGGAAATTGCCATTTTCGGGCAAAAAAGTAAGGTTAACCCCTTTGCTTTTTTCCAAAAAAGGGCCTTTTTTGGAAAAAGCCATTTTCGGGCAAAAAAGTAAGGTTAACCCCTTTGCTTTTTTCCAAAAAGGGCCTTTTTGGAAAAAGCCATTTTCGGGCAAAAAAGTAAGGTTAACCCCTCTGCTTTTTTCCAAAAAAGGGCCTTTTTTGGAAAAAGCCATTTTCGGGCAAAAAAGTAAGGTTAACCCCTTTGCTTTTTTCCAAAAAAGGGCCTTTTTTGGAAAGAGCCATTTTTTGGAAAAAAGTAAGGTTAACCCCTTTGCTTTTTTCCAAAAAAGGGCCTTTTTTTGATAAAGCCATTTTTGAGCAAAAAAGTAAGGTTAACCCCTTTGCTTTTTTCCAAAAAGGGCCTTTTTTGGAAAAAGCCATTTTCGGGCAAAAAGTAAGGTTAACCCCTTTGCTTTTTTCCAAAAAAGGGCCTTTTTTTGATAAAGCCATTTTTGAGCAAAAAAGTAAGGTTAACCCCTTTGCTTTTTTCCAAAAAAGGGCCTTTTTTGGAAAGAGCCATTTTTTGGAAAAAAGTAAGGTTAACCCCTTTGCTTTTTTCCAAAAAAGGGCCTTTTTTTGATAAAGCCATTTTTGAGCAAAAAAGTAAGGTTAACCCCTTTGCTTTTTTCCAAAAAGGGCCTTTTTTGGAAAAAGCCATTTTCGGGCAAAAAAGTAAGGTTAACCCCTTTGCTTTTTTCCAAAAAGGGCCTTTTTTGGAAAAAGCCATTTTTTGGAAAAAAAGTAAGGTTAACCCCTTTGCTTTTTTCCAAAAAAGGGCCTTTTTTAAAAAAAAGCCATTTTCGGGCAAAAAAGTAAGGTTAACCCCTTTGCTTTTTTCCAAAAAGGACCTTTTTTGGAAAAAGCCATTTTTGGGCAAAAAAGTAAGGTTAACCCCTTTGCTTTTTTCCAAAAAAGGGCCTTTTTTGGATAAAGCCATTTTTGAGCAAAAAAGTAAGGTTAACCCCTTTGCTTTTTTTCAAAAAGGGCCTTTTTTGGAAAAAGCCATTTTCGGGCAAAAAAGTAAGGTTAACCCCTTTGCTTTTTTCCAAAAAGGGCCTTTTTTAGAAAAAAGCCATTTTTTGGAAAAAAGCAAGGTTAACCCCTTTGCTTTTTTCCAAAAAGGACCTTTTTTGGAAAAAGCCATTTTTGGGCAAAAAAGTAAGGTTAACCCCTTTGCTTTTTTCCAAAAAGGGCCTTTTTTGGAAAAAACCATTTTCGGGCAAAAAAGTAAGGTTAACCCCTATGCTTTTTTCCAAAAGAGGGCCTTTTTTGGAAAAAGCCATTTTTTGGAAAAAAGTAAGGTTAACCCCTTTGCTTTTTTCCAAAAAAGGACCTTTCTTGGAAAAAGCCATTTTTGGGCAAAAAAGTAAGGTTAACCCCTTTGCTTTTTTCCAAAAAGGGCCTTTTTTGGAAAAAGCCATTTTCGGGCAAAAAAGTAGGGTTAACCCCTTTGCTTTTTTCCAAAAAGGGCCTTTTTTGAAAAAGCCATTTTCGGGCAAAAAAGTAAGGTTAACCCCTTTGCTTTTTTCCAAAAAAGGGCCTTTTTTGGAAAGAGCCATTTTTTGGAAAAAAGTAAGGTTAACCCCTCTGCTTTTTTCCAAAAAAGGGCCTTTTTGGAAAAAGCCATTTTCGGGCAAAAAAGTAAGGTTAACCCCTTTGCTTTTTTTCAAAAAAGGGCCTTTTTTGGAAAGAACCATTTTTTGGAAAAAAGTAAGGTTAACCCCTTTGCTTTTTTCCAAAAAGGGCCTTTTTTGGAAAAAGCCATTTCCGGGCAAAAAAGTAAGGTTAACCCCTTTGCTTTTTTCCAAAAAAGGGCCTTTTTTGGAAATTGCCATTTTCGGGCAAAAAAGTAAGGTTAGCCCCTTTGCTTTTTTCCAAAAAAGGGCCTTTTTTGGAAAAAGGCATATTTTGGGAAAAAAGTAAGGTTAACCCCTTTGCTTTTTCCAAAAAAGGGCCTTTTTTGGAAAAAGGCATATTTTGGGAAAAAAGTAAGGCTAACCCCTTTGCTTTTTTCCAAAAAAGGGCCTTTTTTGGAAAAAGCCATTTTTGGGCAAAAAAGTAAGGTTAACCCCTTTGCTTTTTTCCAAAAAGGACCTTTTTTGGAAAAAGCCATTTTTGGGCAAAAAAGTATGGTTAACCCCTTTGCTTTTTTCCAAAAAAGGCCTTTTTCGGAAAAAGCAATTTTTGGGCAAAAAAGTAAGGTTAACCCCTTTGCTTTTTTCCAAAAAGGGCCTTTTTTGGAAAGAGCCATTTTTTGGAAAAAAAGTAAGGTTAACCCCTTTGCTTTTTTCCAAAAAAGGGCCTTTTTTGGAAAAAGCCATTTTCGGGCAAAAAAGTAAGGTTAACCCCTCTCCTTTTTTCCAAAAAAGGGCCTTTTTTGGAAAAAGCCATTTTCGGGCAAAAAAGTAAGGTTAACCCCTTTGCTTTTTTCCAAAAAAGGGCCTTTTTTGGAAAGAGCCATTTTTTGGAAAAAAGTAAGGTTAACCCCTTTGCTTTTTTCCAAAAAAGGGCCTTTTTTTGATAAAGCCATTTTTGAGCAAAAAAATAAGGTTAATCCCTTTGCTTTTTTCCAAAAAGTGCCTTTTTTGGAAAAAGCCATTTTTGGAAAAAAGTAAGGTTAACCCCTTTGCTTTTTTCCAAAAAAGGGCCTTTTTTTGATAAAGCCATTTTTGAGCAAAAAAGTAAGGTTAATCCCTTTGCTTTTTTCCAAAAAGTGCCTTTTTTGGAAAAAGCCATTTTTGGGCAAAAAAGTAAGGTTAACCCCTTTGCTTTTTTCCAAAAAAAGGCCTTTTTCGGAAAGAGCCATTTTTTGGAAAAAAGTAAAGTTAACCCCTTTGCTTTTTTCCAAAAAAGGGCCTTTTTTGGAAAGAAACATTTTTTGGAAAAAAGTAAGGTTAACCCCTTTGCTTTTTTCCAAAAAAGGGCCTTTTTTGGAAAAAGCCATTTTTTGGAAAAAAGTAAGGTTAACCCCTTTGCTTTTTTCCAAAAAGGGCCTTTTTTGGAAAAAGCCATTTTCGGGCAAAAAAGTAAGGTTAACCCCTATGCTTTTTTCCAAAAAAGGGCCTTTTTTGGAAAAAGCCATTTTTTGGCAAAAAAGTAAGGTTAACCCCTTTGCTTTTTTCCAAAAAGGGCCTTTTTGGAAAAAGCCATTTTCGGGCAAAAAAGTAAGGTTAACCCCTTTGCTTTTTTCCAAAAAGGGCCTTTTTTGGAAAAAGCCATTTCCGGGCAAAAAAGTAAGGTTAACCCCTTTGCTTTTTTCCAAAAAAGGGCCTTTTTTGGAAATTGCCATTTTCGGGCAAAAAAGTAAGGTTAACCCCTTTGCTTTTTTCCAAAAAAGGGCCTTTTTTGGAAAAAGGCATATTTTGGGAAAAAAGTAAGGTTAACCCCTTTGCTTTTTCCAAAAAAGGGCCTTTTTTGGAAAAAGGCATATTTTGGGAAAAAAGTAAGGCTAACCCCTTTGCTTTTTTCCAAAAAAGGGCCTTTTTTGGAAAAAGCCATTTTTGGGCAAAAAAGTAAGGTTAACCCCTTTGCTTTTTTCCAAAAAGGACCTTTTTTGGAAAAAGGCATATTTTGGGAAAAAAGTAAGGCTAACCCCTTTGCTTTTTTCCAAAAAAGGGCCTTTTTTGGAAAAAGCCATTTTTGGGCAAAAAAGTAAGGTTAACCCCTTTGCTTTTTTCCAAAAAGGGCCTTTTTGGAAAAAGCCATTTTCGGGCAAAAAAGTAAGGTTAACCCCTTTGCTTTTTTCCAAAAAGGGCCTTTTTTGGAAAAAGCCATTTCCGGGCAAAAAAGTAAGGTTAACCCCTTTGCTTTTTTCCAAAAAAGGGCCTTTTTTGGAAATTGCCATTTTCGGGCAAAAAAGTAAGGTTAACCCCTTTGCTTTTTTCCAAAAAAGGGCCTTTTTTGGAAAAAGGCATATTTTGGGAAAAAAGTAAGGTTAACCCCTTTGCTTTTTCCAAAAAAGGGCCTTTTTTGGAAAAAGGCATATTTTGGGAAAAAAGTAAGGCTAACCCCTTTGCTTTTTTCCAAAAAAGGGCCTTTTTTGGAAAAAGCCATTTTTGGGCAAAAAAGTAAGGTTAACCCCTTTGCTTTTTTCCAAAAAGGACCTTTTTTGGAAAAAGCCATTTTTGGGCAAAAAAGTATGGTTAACCCCTTTGCTTTTTTCCAAAAAAGGCCTTTTTCGGAAAAAGCAATTTTTGGGCAAAAAAGTAAGGTTAACCCCTTTGCTTTTTTCCAAAAAGGGCCTTTTTTGGAAAAAGCCATTTCCGGGCAAAAAAGTAAGGTTAACCCCTTTGCTTTTTTCCAAAAAAGGGCCTTTTTTGGAAATTGCCATTTTCGGGCAAAAAAGTAAGGTTAACCCCTTTGCTTTTTTCCAAAAAAGGGCCTTTTTTGGAAAAAGGCATATTTTGGGAAAAAAGTAAGGTTAACCCCTTTGCTTTTTCCAAAAAAGGGCCTTTTTTGGAAAAAGGCATATTTTGGGAAAAAAGTAAGGCTAACCCCTTTGCTTTTTTCCAAAAAAGGGCCTTTTTTGGAAAAAGCCATTTTTGGGCAAAAAAGTAAGGTTAACCCCTTTGCTTTTTTCCAAAAAGGACCTTTTTTGGAAAAAGCCATTTTTGGGCAAAAAAGTATGGTTAACCCCTTTGCTTTTTTCCAAAAAAGGCCTTTTTCGGAAAAAGCAATTTTTGGGCAAAAAAGTAAGGTTAACCCCTTTGCTTTTTTCCAAAAAGGGCCTTTTTTGGAAAGAGCCATTTTTTGGAAAAAAAGTAAGGTTAACCCCTTTGCTTTTTTCCAAAAAAGGGCCTTTTTTGGAAAAAGCCATTTTCGGGCAAAAAAGTAAGGTTAACCCCTTTGCTTTTTTCCAAAAAAGGGCCTTTTTTGGAAAGAGCCATTTTTTGGAAAAAAGTAAGGTTAACCCCTCTCCTTTTTTCCAAAAAAGGGCCTTTTTTGGAAAAAGCCATTTTCGGGCAAAAAAGTAAGGTTAACCCCTTTGCTTTTTTCCAAAAAAGGGCCTTTTTTGGAAAGAGCCATTTTTTGGAAAAAAGTAAGGTTAACCCCTTTGCTTTTTTCCAAAAAAGGGCCTTTTTTTGATAAAGCCATTTTTGAGCAAAAAAGTAAGGTTAACCCCTTTGCTTTTTTCCAAAAAGGGCCTTTTTTGGAAAAAGCCATTTTCGGGCAAAAAAGTAAGGTTAACCCCTTTGCTTTTTTCCAAAAAGGGCCTTTTTTGGAAAAAGCCATTTCCGGGCAAAAAAGTAAGGTTAACCCCTTTGCTTTTTTCCAAAAAAGGGCCTTTTTTGGAAATTGCCATTTTCGGGCAAAAAAGTAAGGTTAACCCCTTTGCTTTTTTCCAAAAAAGGGCCTTTTTTGGAAAAAGGCATATTTTGGGAAAAAAGTAAGGTTAACCCCTTTGCTTTTTCCAAAAAAGGGCCTTTTTTGGAAAAAGGCATATTTTGGGAAAAAAGTAAGGCTAACTTCTTTGCTTTTTTCCAAAAAGGGCCTTTTTTGGAAAAAGCCATTTTCGGGCAAAAAAGTAAGGTTAACCCCTTTGCTTTTTTCCAAAAAGGGCCTTTTTTGGAAAAAGCCATTTCCGGGCAAAAAAGTAAGGTTAACCCCTTTGCTTTTTTCCAAAAAAGGGCCTTTTTTGGAAATTGCCATTTTCGGGCAAAAAAGTAAGGTTAACCCCTTTGCTTTTTTCCAAAAAAGGGCCTTTTTTGGAAAAAGGCATATTTTGGGAAAAAAGTAAGGTTAACCCCTTTGCTTTTTCCAAAAAAGGGCCTTTTTTGGAAAAAGGCATATTTTGGGAAAAAAGTAAGGCTAACTTCTTTGCTTTTTTCCAAAAAAGGGCCTTTTTTGGAAAAAGCCATTTTTGGGCAAAAAAGTAAGGTTAACCCCTTTGCTTTTTTCCAAAAAGGACCTTTTTTGGAAAAAGCCATTTTTGGGCAAAAAAGTATGGTTAACCCCTTTGCTTTTTTCCAAAAAAGGCCTTTTTCGGAAAAAGCAATTTTTGGGCAAAAAAGTAAGGTTAACCCCTTTGCTTTTTTCCAAAAAGGGCCTTTTTTGGAAAAAGCCATTTTCGGGCAAAAAAGTAAGGTTAACCCTTCTGCTTTTTTCCAAAAAAGGGCCTTTTTTGGAAAGAGCCATTTTTTGGAAAAAAAGTAAGGTTAACCCCTTTGCTTTTTTCCAAAAAAGGGCCTTTTTTGGAAAAAGCCATTTTCGGGCAAAAAAGTAAGGTTAACCCCTTTGCTTTTTTCCAAAAAAGGGCCTTTTTTGGAAAGAGCCATTTTTTGGAAAAAAGTAAGGTTAACCCCTCTCCTTTTTTCCAAAAAAGGGCCTTTTTTGGAAAAAGCCATTTTCGGGCAAAAAAGTAAGGTTAACCCCTTTGCTTTTTTCCAAAAAAGGGCCTTTTTTGGAAAGAGCCATTTTTTGGAAAAAAGTAAGGTTAACCCCTTTGCTTTTTTCCAAAAAAGGGCCTTTTTTTGATAAAGCCATTTTTGAGCAAAAAAGTAAGGTTAACCCCTTTGCTTTTTTCCAAAAAGGGCCTTTTTTGGAAAAAGCCATTTTCGGGCAAAAAAGTAAGGTTAACCCCTTTGCTTTTTTCCAAAAAGGGCCTTTTTTGGAAAAAGCCATTTCCGGGCAAAAAAGTAAGGTTAACCCCTTTGCTTTTTTCCAAAAAAGGGCCTTTTTTTGATAAAGCCATTTTTGAGCAAAAAAGTAAGGTTAACCCCTTTGCTTTTTTCCAAAAAGGGCCTTTTTTGGAAAAAGCCATTTTCAGGCAAAAAAGTAAGGTTAACCCCTTTGCTTTTTTCAAAAAAGGGCCTTTTTTGGAAAAAGCCATTTTCGGGCAAAAAAGTAAGGTTAACCCTTCTGCTTTTTTCCAAAAAAGGGCCTTTTTTGGAAAGAGCCATTTTTTGGAAAAAAAGTAAGGTTAACCCCTTTGCTTTTTTCCAAAAAAAGGGCCTTTTTTGGAAAAAGCCATTTTCGGGCAAAAAAGTAAGGTTAACCCCTTTGCTTTTTTCCAAAAAAGGGCCTTTTTTGGAAAGAGCCATTTTTTGGAAAAAAGTAAGGTTAACCCCTCTCCTTTTTTCCAAAAAAGGGCCTTTTTTGGAAAAAGCCATTTTCGGGCAGAAAAGTAAGGTTAACCCCTTTGCTTTTTTCCAAAAAAGGGCCTTTTTTGGAAAGAGCCATTTTTTGGAAAAAAGTAAGGTTAACCCCTTTGCTTTTTTCCAAAAAAGGGCCTTTTTTTGATAAAGCCATTTTTGAGCAAAAAAGTAAGGTTAACCCCTTTGCTTTTTTCCAAAAAGGGCCTTTTTTGGAAAAAGCCATTTTCGGGCAAAAAAGTAAGGTTAACCCCTTTGCTTTTTTCCAAAAAGGGCCTTTTTTGGAAAAAGCCATTTCCGGGCAAAAAAGTAAGGTTAACCCCTTTGCTTTTTTCCAAAAAAGGGCCTTTTTTGGAAATTGCCATTTTCGGGCAAAAAAGTAAGGTTAACCCCTTTGCTTTTTTCCAAAAAAGGGCCTTTTTTGGAAAAAGCCATTTTCGGGCAAAAAAGTAAGGTTAACCCCTTTGCTTTTTTCCAAAAAGGGCCTTTTTGGAAAAAGCCATTTTCGGGCAAAAAAGTAAGGTTAACCCCTCTGCTTTTTTCCAAAAAAGGGCCTTTTTTGGAAAAAGCCATTTTCGGGCAAAAAAGTAAGGTTAACCCCTTTGCTTTTTTCCAAAAAAGGGCCTTTTTTGGAAAGAGCCATTTTTTGGAAAAAAGTAAGGTTAACCCCTTTGCTTTTTTCCAAAAAAGGGCCTTTTTTTGATAAAGCCATTTTTGAGCAAAAAAGTAAGGTTAACCCCTTTGCTTTTTTCCAAAAAAGGGCCTTTTTTTGATAAAGCCATTTTTGAGCAAAAAAGTAAGGTTAACCCCTTTGCTTTTTTCCAAAAAAGGGCCTTTTTTGGAAAGAGCCATTTTTTGGAAAAAAGTAAGGTTAACCCCTTTGCTTTTTTCCAAAAAAGGGCCTTTTTTTGATAAAGCCATTTTTGAGCAAAAAAGTAAGGTTAACCCCTTTGCTTTTTTCCAAAAAGGGCCTTTTTTGGAAAAAGCCATTTTCGGGCAAAAAAGTAAGGTTAACCCCTTTGCTTTTTTCCAAAAAGGGCCTTTTTTGGAAAGAGCCATTTTTTGGAAAAAAAGTAAGGTTAACCCCTTTGCTTTTTTCCAAAAAAGGGCCTTTTTTAAAAAAAAGCCATTTTCGGGCAAAAAAGTAAGGTTAACCCCTTTGCTTTTTTCCAAAAAAGGGCCTTTTTTGGAAAGAGCCATTTTTTGGAAAAAAGTAAGGTTAACCCCTCTGCTTTTTTCCAAAAAAGGGCCTTTTTTGGAAAAAGCCATTTTCGGGCAAAAAAGTAAGGTTAACCCCTTTGCTTTTTTCCAAAAAAGGGCCTTTTTTGGAAAGAGCCATTTTTTGGAAAAAAGTAAGGTTAACCCCTTTGCTTTTTTCCAAAAAAGGGCCTTTTTTTGATAAAGCCATTTTTGAGCAAAAAAGTAAGGTTAACCCCTTTGCTTTTTTCCAAAAAGGGCCTTTTTTGGAAAAAGCCATTTTCGGGCAAAAAAGTAAGGTTAACCCCTTTGCTTTTTTCCAAAAAGGGCCTTTTTTGGAAAAAGCCATTTCCGGGTAAAAAAGTAAGGTTAACCCCTTTGCTTTTTTCCAAAAAAGGGCCTTTTTTGGAAAGAGCCATTTTCGGGCAAAAAAGTAAGGTTAACCCCTCTCCTTTTTTCCAAAAAGGGCCTTTTTTGGAAAAAGCCATTTTCGGGCAAAAAAGTAAGGTTAACCCCTTTGCTTTTTTCCAAAAAACGGCCTTTTTTGGAAAAAGCCATTTTTTGGCAAAAAAGTAAGGTTAACCCCTTTGCTTTTTTCCAAAAGAGGCCCTTTTTTGGAAAAAGCCATTTTTTGGAAAAAAGTAAGGTTAACCCCTTTGCTTTTTTCCAAAAAAGGTCCTTTTTTGGAAAAAGTCATTTTTTGGGCAAAAAAGTAAGGTTAACCCCTTTGCTTTTTTCCAAAAAGGGCCTTTTTTGGAAAAAGCCATTTTCGGGCAAAAAAGTAAGGTTAACCCCTTTGCTTTTTTCCAAAAAGCGCCTTTTTTGGAAAAAGCCATTTTTGGGCAAAAAAGTAAGGTTAACCCCTTTGCTTTTTTCCAAAAATGGGCCTTTTTTGGAAAAAGCCATTTTCGGGAAAAAAAGTAAGGTTAACCCCTTTGCTTTTTTCCAAAAAAGGGCCTTTTTTGGAAAAAGCCATTTTTGGGCAAAAAAGTAAGGTTACCCCTTTGCTTTTTTACAAACAGGGCCTTTTTTGGAAATAGCCATTTTTTGGAAAAAAGTAAGGTTAACCCCTTTGCTTTTTTTGGAAAAAAGGGCCCTTTTGGAAAAGCCATTTTTGGGCAAAAAAGTAAGGTTAACCCCTTTGCTTTTTTCCAAAAAAGGGCCTTTTTTGGAAAAAGCCATTTTTGGGCAAAAAAGTAAGGTTACCCCTTTGCTTTTTTCCAAAAAGGGCCTTTTTTGGAAATAGCCATTTTTTGGAAAAAAGTAAGGTTAACCCCTTTGCTTTTTTCCAAATAGGGCCTTTTTTGGAAAAAGCCATTTTCGGGCAAAAAAGTAAGGTTAACCCCTTTGCTTTTTTCCAAAAAAGGGCCTTTTTTGGAAATAGCCATTTTCAGGCAAAAAAGTAAGGTTAACCCCTTTGCTTTTTTCCAAAAAAGGCCCTTTTTTGGAAAAAGCCATTTTTGGGCAAAAAAGTAAGGTTAACCCCTTTGCTTTTTTCCAAAAAGGGCCTTTTTTGGAAAAAGCCATTTTCGGGCAAAAAAGTAAGGTTAACCCCTTTGCTTTTTTCCAAAAATGGGCCTTTTTTGGAAAAAGCCATTTTCGGGAAAAAAAGTAAGGTTAACCCCTTTGCTTTTTTCCAAAAAGGGCCTTTTTTGGAAAAAGCCATTTTCGGGCAAAAAAGTAAGGTTAACCCCTTTGCTTTTTTCCAAAAAGCACCTTTTTTGGAAAAAGCCATTTTTGGGCAAAAAAGTAAGGTTAACCCCTTTGCTTTTTTCCAAAAAGGGCCTTTTTTGGAAAAAGCCATTTTCGGGCAAAAAAGTAAGGTTAACCCCTTTGCTTTTTTCCAAAAATGGGCCTTTCTTGGAAAAAGCCATTTTCGGGAAAAAAAGTAAGGTTAACCCGTTTGCTTTTTTCCAAAAAAGGCCCTTTTTTGGAAAAAGCCATTTTTTGGAAAAAAGTAAGGTTAACCCGTTTGCTTTTTTCCAAAAAGGGCATTTTTCGGAAATAGCCATTTTCAGGCAAAAAAGTAAGGTTAACCCCTTTGCTTTTTTTGGAAAAAAGGGCCCTTTTGGAAAAAGCCATTTTTGGGCAAAAAAGTAAGGCTAACCCCTTTGCTTTTTCCAAAAAGGGCCTTTTTTGGAAATAGCTATTTTCAGGCAAAAAAGTAAGGTTAACCCCTTTGCTTTTTTTGGAAAAAAGGGCCCTTTTGGAAAAGCCATTTTTTGGAAAAAAGTAAGGTTAACCCCTTTGCTTTTTTCCAAAAAAGGGCCTTTTTTGGAAAGAGCAATTTTCGGGCAAAAAAGTAAGGTTAACCCCTTTCCTTTTTTCCAAAAAGGGCCTTTTTTGGAAAAAGCCATTTTCGGGCAAAAAAGTAAGGTTAACCCCTTTGCTTTTTTCCAAAAAACGGCCTTTTTTGGAAAAAGCCATTTTTGGGCAAAAAAGTAAGGTTAACCCCTTTGCTTTTTTCCAAAAATGGCTTTTTCCAAAAAAGGCCTTTTTTGGAAAAAAGCAAAGGGGTTAACCTTACTTTTTTGCCCGAAAATAGCTATTTCCAAAAAAGGCCCTTTTTTGGAAAAAGCAAAGGGGCTAGCCTTACTTTTTTGCCCGAAAATGGCTTTTTCCAAAAAACGCGATTTTTGGAAAAAAGCAAAGGGGTTAACCTTACTTTTTTCCAAAAAATGGCTATTTCCAAAAAAGGCCCTTTTTGGAAAAAAGCAAAGGGGTAACCTTACTTTTTTGCCCAAAAATGGCTTTTTCCAAAAAAGGCCCTTTTTTGGAAAAAAGCAAAGGGGTTAACCTTACTTTTTTGCCCAAAAATGGCTTTTCCAAAAGGGCCCTTTTTTCCAAAAAAAGCAAAGGGGTTAACCTTACTTTTTTCCAAAAAATGGCTATTTCCAAAAAAGGCCCTGTTTGTAAAAAAGCAAAGGGGTAACCTTACTTTTTTGCCCAAAAATGGCTTTTTCCAAAAAAGGCCCTTTTTTGGAAAAAAGCAAAGGGGTTAACCTTACTTTTTTGCCTGAAAATGGCTTTTTCCAAAAAAGACCCTTTTTTGGAAAAAAGCAAAGGGGTTAACCTTACTTTTTTCCAAAAAATGGCTATTTCCAAAAAAGGCCCTTTTTGGAAAAAAGCAAAGGGGTTAACCTTACTTTTTTGCCCGAAAATGGCTTTTTCCAAAAAAGGCCCTTTTTGGAAAAAAGCAAAGGGGTTAACCTTACTTTTTTGCCCAAAAATGGCTTTTTCCAAGAAAGGTCCTTTTTTGGAAAAAAGCAAAGGGGTTAACCTTACTTTTTTCCAAAAAATGGCTCTTTCCAAAAAAGGCTCTCTTTTGGAAAAAAGCAAAGGGGTTAACCTTACTTTTTTGCTCAAAAATGGCTTTATCCAAAAAAGGCCCTTTTTGGAAAAAAGCAAAGGGGTTAACCTTACTTTTTTGCCCAAAAATGGCTTTTTCCAAAAAAGGCCCTCTTTTGGAAAAAAGCAAAGGGGTTAACCTTACTTTTTTGCCCAAAAATGGCTTTTTCCAAAAAAGGCCCTTTTTTGGAAAAAAGCAAAGGGGTTAGCCTTACTTTTTTCCCAAAATATGCCTTTTTCCAAAAAAGGCCCTTTTTTGGAAAAAGCAAAGGGGTTAACCTTACTTTTTTGCCCAAAAATGGCTTTTTCCAAAAAAGGCCCTTTTTTGGAAAAAAGCAAAGGGGTTAACCTTACTTTTTTGCCCGAAAATGGCAATTTCCAAAAAAGGCCCTTTTTTGGAAAAAAGCAAAGGGGTTATCTTTCTTTTTTGCCCGGAAATGGCTTTTTCCAAAAAAGGCCCTTTTTGGAAAAAAGCAAAGGGGTTAACCTTACTTTTTTGCCCGAAAATGGCTTTTTCCAAAAAGGCCCTTTTTGGAAAAAAGCAAAGGGGTTAACCTTACTTTTTTGCCAAAAAATGGCTTTTTCCAAAAAAGGCCCTTTTTTGGAAAAAAGCATAGGGGTTAACCTTACTTTTTTGCCCGAAAATGGCTTTTTCCAAAAAAGGCCCTTTTTGGAAAAAAGCAAAGGGGTTAACCTTACTTTTTTCCAAAAAATGGCTTTTTCCAAAAAAGACCCTTTTTTGGAAAAAAGCAGAGGGGTTAACCTTACTTTTTTCCAAAAAATGGCTCTTTCCAAAAAAGGCCCTTTTTTGAAAAAAAGCAGAAGGGTTAACCTTACTTTTTTGCCCCAAGATGGCTTTTTCCAAAAAAGGCCCTTTTTTGGAAAAAAGCAAAGGGGTTAACCTTACTTTTTTCCAAAAAATGGCTCTTTCCAAAAAAGGCCCTTTTTTGGAAAAAAGCAAAGGGGTTAACCTTACTTTTTTCCAAAAAATGGCTCTTTCCGAAAAAGGCCTTTTTTTGGAAAAAAGCAAAGGGGTTAACCTTACTTTTTTGCCCAAAAATGGCTTTTTCCAAAAAAGGCCCTTTTTGGAAAAAAGCAAAGGGGTTAGCCTTACTTTTTTCCCAAAATATGCCTTTTTCCAAAAAGGCCCTTTTTTGGAAAAAAGCAAATGGGTTAACCTTACTTTTTTGCCCGAAAATGGCTTTTCCAAAAAAGGCCCTTTTTTGGAAAAAAGCAAAGGGGTTAACCTTACTTTTTTGCCCGAAAATGGCAATTTCCAAAAAAGGCCTTTTTTTGGAAAAAAGCAAAGGGGTTAACCTTACTTTTTTGCCCAAAAATGGCTTTTTCCAAAAAAGGCCCTTTTTGGAAAAAAGCAAAGGGGTTAACCTTACTTTTTTGGCCGAAAATGGCTTTTTCCAAAAAGGCCCTTTTTGGAAAAAAGCAAAGGGGTTAACCTTACTTTTTTGCCCGAAAATGGCTTTTTCCAAAAAAGGCCCGTTTTGAAAAAAAGCAAAGGGGTTAACCTTACTTTTTTGCCCGAAAATGGCTTTTTCCAAAAAGGCCCTTTTTGGAAAAAAGCAAAGGGGTTAACCTTACTTTTTTGCCCAAAAATGGCTTTTTCCAAAAAAGGCCCTTTTTTGGAAAAAAGCAAAGGGGTTAACCTTGCTTTTTTGCCCGAAAATGGCTTTTTCCAAAAAAGGCTCTTTTTGGAAAAAAGCAAAGGGGTTAACCTTACTTTTTTCCAAAAAATGGCTTTTTCCAAAAAAGGCCCTTTTTTGGAAAAAAGCAGAGGGGTTAACCTTACTTTTTTCCTAAAAATGGCTCTTTCCAAAAAAGGCCCTTTTTTGGAAAAAAGCAAAGGGGTTAACTTTACTTTTTTGCCCGAAAATGGCTTTTTCCAAAAAAGGCCCTTTTTGGAAAAAAGCAAAGGGGTTAACCCTACTTTTTTGCCCGAAAATGGCTTTTTCCAAAAAAGGCCCTTTTTGGAAAAAAGCAAAGGGGTTAACCTTACTTTTTTGCCCAAAAATGGCTTTTTCCAAGAAAGGTCCTTTTTTGGAAAAAAGCAAAGGGGTTAACCTTACTTTTTTGCTCAAAAATGGCTTTATCCAAAAAAGGCCCTTTTTTGGAAAAAAGCAAAGGGGTTAACCTTACTTTTTTCCAAAAAATGGCTCTTTCCAAAAAAGGCCCTTTTTTGGAAAAAAGCAAAGGGGTTAACCTTACTTTTTTCCAAAAAATGGCTCTTTCCAAAAAAGGCCCTTTTTGGAAAAAAGCAAAGGGGTTAACCTTACTTTTTTGCCCAAAAATTGCTTTTTCCGAAAAAGGCCTTTTTTGGAAAAAAGCAAAGGGGTTAACCTTACTTTTTTGCCCAAAAATGGCTTTTTCCAAAAAAGGCCCTTTTTGGAAAAAAGCAAAGGGGTTAACCTTACTTTTTTGCCCAAAAATGGCTTTTTCCAAAAAAGGCCCTTTTTGGAAAAAAGCAAAGGGGTTAGCCTTACTTTTTTCCCAAAATATGCCTTTTTCCAAAAAAGGCCCTTTTTTGGAAAAAGCAAAGGGGTTAACCTTACTTTTTTCCCAAAATATGCCTTTTTCCAAAAAAGGCCCTTTTTTGGAAAAAAGCAAAGGGGTTAACCTTACTTTTTTGCCCGAAAATGGCTTTTTCCAAAAAAGGCCCTTTTTTGGAAAAAAGCAAAGGGGTTAACCTTACTTTTTTGCCCGAAAATGGCAATTTCCAAAAAAGGCCCTTTTTTGGAAAAAAGCAAAGGGGTTAACCTTACTTTTTTGCCCGGAAATGGCTTTTTCCAAAAAAGGCCCTTTTTGGAAAAAAGCAAAGGGGTTAACCTTACTTTTTTGCCCGAAAATGGCTTTTTCCAAAAAGGCCCTTTTTGGAAAAAAGCAAAGGGGTTAACCTTACTTTTTTGCCCAAAAATGGCTTTTTCCAAAAAAGGTCCTTTTTGGAAAAAAGCAAAGGGGTTAACCTTACTTTTTTGCTCAAAAATGGCTTTATCCAAAAAAGGCCCTTTTTGGAAAAAAGCAAAGGGGTTAACCTTACTTTTTTCCCCAAAAATGGCTTTTTCCAAAAAAGGCCCTCTTTTGGAAAAAAGCAAAGGGGTTAACCTTATTTTTTTGCCCAAAAATGGCTTTTTCCAAAAAAGGTCCTTTTTGGAAAAAAGCAAAGGGGTTAACCTTGCTTTTTTCCAAAAAATGGCTTTTTTTTAAAAAAGGCCCTTTTTGGAAAAAAGCAAAGGGGTTAACCTTACTTTTTTGCCCGAAAATGGCTTTTTCCAAAAAAGGCCCTTTTTGGAAAAAAGCAAAGGGGTTAACCTTACTTTTTTGCTCAAAATGGCTTTATCCAAAAAAGGCCCTTTTTTGGAAAAAAGCAAAGGGGTTAACCTTACTTTTTTCCAAAAAATGGCTCTTTCCAAAAAAGGCCCTTTTTTGGAAAAAAGCAAAGGGGTTAACCTTACTTTTTTCCAAAAAATGGCTCTTTCCAAAAAAGGCCCTTTTTAGAAAAAAGCAAAGGGGTTAACCTTACTTTTTTGCCCAAAAATTGCTTTTTCCGAAAAAGGCCTTTTTTGGAAAAAAGTAAAGGGGTTAACCTTACTTTTTTGCCCAAAAATGGCTTTTTCCAAAAAAGGCCCTTTTTGGAAAAAAGCAAAGGGGTTAACCTTACTTTTTTGCCCAAAAAATGGCTTTTTCCAAAAAAGGCCCTTTTTTGGAAAAAAGCAGAGGGGTTAACCTTACTTTTTTCCTAAAAATGGCTCTTTCCAAAAAAGGCCCTTTTTTGGAAAAAAGCAAAGGGGTTAACTTTACTTTTTTGCCCGAAAATGGCTTTTTCCAAAAAAGGCCCTTTTTGGAAAAAAGCAAAGGGGTTAACCCTACTTTTTTGCCCGAAAATGGCTTTTTCCAAAAAAGGCCCTTTTTGGAAAAAAGCAAAGGGGTTAACCTTACTTTTTTGCCCAAAAATGGCTTTTTCCATGAAAGGTCCTTTTTTGGAAAAAAGCAAAGGGGTTAACCTTACTTTTTTGCTCAAAAATGGCTTTATCCAAAAAAGGCCCTTTTTTGGAAAAAAGCAAAGGGGTTAACCTTACTTTTTTCCAAAAAATGGCTCTTTCCAAAAAAGGCCCTTTTTTGGAAAAAAGCAAAGGGGTTAACCTTACTTTTTTCCAAAAAATGGCTCTTTCCAAAAAAGGCCCTTTTTGGAAAAAAGCAAAGGGGTTAACCTTACTTTTTTGCCCAAAAATTGCTTTTTCCGAAAAAGGCCTTTTTTGGAAAAAAGCAAAGGGGTTAACCTTACTTTTTTGCCCAAAAATGGCTTTTTCCAAAAAAGGCCCTTTTTGGAAAAAAGCAAAGGGGTTAACCTTACTTTTTTGCCCAAAAATGGCTTTTTCCAAAAAAGGCCTTTTTTTGGAAAAAAGCAAAGGGGTTAGCCTTACTTTTTTCCCAAAATATGCCTTTTTCCAAAAAAGGCCCTTTTTTGGAAAAAGCAAAGGGGTTAACCTTACTTTTTTCCCAAAATATGCCTTTTTCCAAAAAAGGCCCTTTTTTGGAAAAAAGCAAAGGGGTTAACCTTACTTTTTTGCCTGAAAATGGCTTTTTCCAAAAAAGGCCCTTTTTTGGAAAAAAGCAAAGGGGTTAACCTTACTTTTTTGCCCGAAAATGGCAATTTCCAAAAAAGGCCCTTTTTTGGAAAAAAGCAAAGGGGTTAACCTTACTTTTTTGCCCGGAAATGGCTTTTTCCAAAAAAGGCCCTTTTTGGAAAAAAGCAAAGGGGTTAACCTTACTTTTTTGCCCGAAAATGGCTTTTTCCAAAAAGACCCTTTTTGGAAAAAAGAAAAGGGGTTAACCTTACTTTTTTGCCCAAAAATGGCTTTTTCCAAAAAAGGTCCTTTTTGGAAAAAAGCAAAGGGGTTAACCTTACTTTTTTGCCCAAAAATGGCTTTTTCCAAAAAAGGCCCTTTTTTTGAAAAAAGCAAAGGGGTTAGCCTTACTTTTTTCCCAAAATATGCCTTTTTCCAAAAAAGGCCCTTTTTTGGAAAAAAGCAAAGGGGTTAACCTTACTTTTTTGCCCGAAAATGGCTTTTTCCAAAAAAGGCCCTTTTTTGGAAAAAAGCAAAGGGGTTAACCTTACTTTTTTTCCAAAAAATGGCTCTTTCCAAAAAAGGCCCTTTTTTGGAAAAAAGCAAAGGGGTTAACCTTACTTTTTTCCCAAAATATGCCTTTTTCCAAAAAAGGCCCTTTTTTGGAAAAAAGCAAAGGGGTTAACCTTGCTTTTTTGCCCGAAAATGGCTTTTTCCAAAAAAGGCTCTTTTTGGAAAAAAGAGAAGGGGTTAACCTTACTTTTTTCCAAAAAATGGCTTTTTCCAAAAAAGGCCCTGTTTTGGAAAAAAGCAGAGGGGTTAACCTTACTTTTTTCCTAAAAATGGCTCTTTCCAAAAAAGGCCCTTTTTTGGAAAAAAGCAAAGGGGTTAACTTTACTTTTTTGCCCGAAAATGGCTTTTTCCAAAAAAGGCCCTTTTTTGGAAAAAAGCAAAGGGGTTAACCTTACTTTTTTGCCCGAAAATGGCAATTTCCAAAAAAGGCCCTTTTTTGGAAAAAAGCAAAGGGGTTAACCTTACTTTTTTGCCCGGAAATGGCTTTTTCCAAAAAAGGCCCTTTTTGGAAAAAAGCAAAGGGGTTAACCTTACTTTTTTGCCCGAAAATGGCTTTTTCCAAAAAGGCCCTTTTTGGAAAAAAGCAAAGGGGTTAACCTTACTTTTTTGCCCAAAAATGGCTTTTTCCAAAAAAGGTCCTTTTTGGAAAAAAGCAAAGGGGTTAACCTTACTTTTTTGCCCAAAAATGGCTTTTTCAAAAAAAGGCCCTTTTTTGGAAAAAAGCAAAGGGGTTAGCCTTACTTTTTTCCCAAAATATGCCTTTTTCCAAAAAAGGCCCTTTTTTGGAAAAAAGCAAAGGGGTTAACCTTACTTTTTTGCCCGAAAATGGCTCTTTCCAAAAAAGGCCCTTTTTTGGAAAAAAGCAAAGGGGTTAACCTTACTTTTTTGCCCGAAAATGGCTTTTTCCAAAAAAGGCCCTTTTTTGGAAAAAAGCAAAGGGGTTAACCTTACTTTTTTGCCCGGAAATGGCTTTTTCCAAAAAAGGCCCTTTTTGGAAAAAAGCAAAGGGGTTAACCTTACTTTTTTGCCCGAAAATGGCTTTTTCCAAAAAAGGCCCTTTTTGGAAAAAAGCAAAGGTGTTAACCTTACTTTTTTGCTCAAAAATGGCTTTATCAAAAAAAGGCCCTTTTTTGGAAAAAAGCAAAGGGGTTAACCTTACTTTTTTCCAAAAAATGGCTCTTTCCAAAAAAGGCCCTTTTTTGGAAAAAAGCAAAGGGGTTAACCTTACTTTTTTGCCCGAAAATGGCTTTTTCCAAAAAAGGCCCTTTTTTGGAAAAAAGCAGAGGGGTTAACCTTACTTTTTTCCAAAAAATGGCTCTTTCCAAAAAAGGCCCTTTTTTGGAAAAAAGCAAAGGGGTTAACCTTACTTTTTTGCCCGAAAATGGCTTTTTCCAAAAAAGGCCCTTTTTTGGAAAAAAAGCAAAGGGGTTAACCTTACTTTTTTTCCAAAAAATGGCTCTTTCCAAAAAAGGCCCTTTTTGGAAAAAAGCAAAGGGGTTAACCTTACTTTTTTGCCCAAAAATGGCTTTTTCCAAAAAAGGCCCTTTTTTGGAAAAAAGCAGAGGGGTTAACCTTACTTTTTTCCTAAAAATGGCTCTTTCCAAAAAAGGCCCTTTTTTGGAAAAAAGAAAAGGGGTTAACCCTACTTTTTTGCCCGAAAATGGCTTTTTCCAAAAAAGGCCCTTTTTGGAAAAAAGCAAAGGGGTTAACCTTACTTTTTTGCCCAAAAATGGCTTTTTCCAAGAAAGGTCCTTTTTTGGAAAAAAGCAAAGGGGTTAACCTTACTTTTTTCCAAAAAATGGCTTTTTCCAAAAAAGGCCCTTTTTTGGAAAAAAGCATAGGGGTTAACCTTACTTTTTTCCAAAAAATGGCTTTTTCCAAAAAAGGCCCTCTTTTGGAAAAAAGCATAGGGGTTAACCTTACTTTTTTGCCCGAAAATGGCTTTTTCCAAAAAAGGCCCTTTTTGGAAAAAAGCAAAGGGGTTAACCTTACTTTTTTGCCCAAAAATGGCTTTTTCCAAAAAAGGTCCTTTTTGGAAAAAAGCAAAGGGGTTAACCTTGCTTTTTTCCAAAAAATGGCTTTTTTTTAAAAAAGGCCCTTTTTGGAAAAAAGCAAAGGGGTTAACCTTACTTTTTTGCCCGAAAATGGCTTTTTCCAAAAAAGGCCCTTTTTGGAAAAAAGCAAAGGGGTTAACCTTACTTTTTTGCTCAAAATGGCTTTATCCAAAAAAGGCCCTTTTTTGGAAAAAAGCAAAGGGGTTAACCTTACTTTTTTCCAAAAAATGGCTCTTTCCAAAAAAGGCCCTTTTTTGGAAAAAAGCAAAGGGGTTAACCTTACTTTTTTCCAAAAAATGGCTCTTTCCAAAAAAGGCCCTTTTTGGAAAAAAGCAAAGGGGTTAACCTTACTTTTTTGCCCAAAAATTGCTTTTTCCGAAAAAGGCCTTTTTTGGAAAAAAGCAAAGGGGTTAACCTTACTTTTTTGCCCAAAAATGGCTTTTTCCAAAAAAGGCCCTTTTTGGAAAAAAGCAAAGGGGTTAACCTTACTTTTTTGCCCAAAAATGGCTTTTTCCAAAAAAGGCCCATTTTTGGAAAAAAGCAAAGGGGTTAGCCTTACTTTTTTCCCAAAATATGCCTTTTTCCAAAAAAGGCCCTTTTTTGGAAAAAGCAAAGGGGTTAACCTTACTTTTTTCCCAAAATATGCCTTTTTCCAAAAAAGGCCCTTTTTTGGAAAAAAGCAAAGGGGTTAACCTTACTTTTTTGCCCGAAAATGGCTTTTTCCAAAAAAGGCCCTTTTTTGGAAAAAAGCAAAGGGGTTAACCTTACTTTTTTGCCCGAAAATGGCAATTTCCAAAAAAGGCCCTTTTTGGAAAAAAGCAAAGGGGTTAACCTTACTTTTTTGCCCGGAAATGGCTTTTTCCAAAAAAGGCCCTTTTTGGAAAAAAGCAAAGGGGTTAACCTTACTTTTTTGCCCGAAAATGGCTTTTTCCAAAAAGGCCCTTTTTGGAAAAAAGCAAAGGGGTTAACCTTACTTTTTTGCCCAAAAATGGCTTTTTCCAAAAAAGGTCCTTTTTGGAAAAAAGCAAAGGGGTTAACCTTACTTTTTTGCCCAAAAATGGCTTTTTCCAAAAAAGGCCCTTTTTTGGAAAAAAGCAAAGGGGTTAGCCTTACTTTTTTCCCAAAATATGCCTTTTTCCAAAAAAGGCCCTTTTTTGGAAAAAAGCAAAGGGGTTAATAGCACATTTATGCCCCATAAATGTTTTTTAACACATAGGCGGAGGTTAATTCACCTCATCACCCCCTGCGGAGGCCATTTCCCGCCTTTTGCTTTCGCCTTCCCAGCATGCAATACGGTTGAGAGCACATGCAAAGTGTAAGCCATTCGTTCTCGAATTTTGAGCTCGTTTTTGTGGAATTTTTAGAAGAATCTGTGTTAGTATCACCGTCATGTCGGCCTCGGATGGGGCCTTTGTCAAAGAAACTTCCATCGGAAACAGAAGTTCGGGTCAAAACCCTGCGTGATTGGAGAAGAACAGCCAAAGCCGTTCTCAAAGCTCGCTGTGCCCACTATGGCCTAAGCCACGACTGGCCCAAAGAACTCATTAGCAGAGCGCATTTTACACACTTTAACTTACCACAACCTGGCGAAAGCAGTTCCAATATGGAAGATGCATCATTTGTGATTACAGAAGGAAATCAGGAACACAGATCACAGGAAGCTTCTCAAAAGTCAAACTCAGCCCCGACGGCTAGCAAAGAAATAGTTGGGCTCTCACTGCAAGAACTTTGTGCCCTGATCAGATCAGAGGTTTCTATTGCCATACAGCTTCCCACCAAGCAGCATTTGCCCCTCCATTATCTCCAGCTTCAGCAGCTGCCATTCACCCTGTTCAAGAAGCCACAGAAGGCAATCTGATTCTGCTCTGCCCCTCCAACACAACCAAAGCTTGACCAAAACAACAGCGCCCCAGCACTCAACCTGTACTGCCAGCAGCACATGCCCATGGATCATTAGCAGGTATAAATTTGCCAATTTATCAACAGTATGCATCAACCTCCCTCCCTTATCAGAAAAGGTCATAAAGGCCCTTAAGAACAAGGAGTACATTGATTTAGCAACCCTTCTCCCAGAAAGCCTGTATGGTGCAACATCTGTAGAACCTCACCTGCTTCTTGACCTGTCTGCATCTGATGTAAGGCCTGCTCAAGTAGCATTTCAACCTCAAATGCCAGAAAGCGTAGCGTAACCACTACAAGCCAAAGGTTTAAAGCTTAGAATGTGTTTTTAAGAGGTATGGTCCACTTTCATCTGACATCGGGACCTTGCCCCCCAGATGTTAGCATACCAGGAGTCAATCTGTTCTCTTCAAAGGGTGTACCACTTCACAGCCTGGTATAGACATGATGTTGCATTTCGGCTGAATATCGCCAGGGACAAATCAGCCTGATGGGACAAGCTATATGACTACGCATTTGACCGCTTTCTATGTACCCAGCCCACCCAGTCATATGGCCAGCCCACCTGTTTCAGATTTTCTCAGCCAGGGCACTACTCCTCCAACTGCCCAAATGAGTCTTTCGTCCCAAAACAAGCACAAGTGAGCCTTTATCCAAAAAAAAAAAAAAACAAGTGCAAATGAGCCCTTTGACCCAAGACAAGCTCCTTTCCATACAAGAACCCCTAACATACCAATTGCCGGGAATTCAATGCAGGTTACCACTGCAACTCTCAGCACTGCCCTCACCGTCATGCCTGCAACAAGTGCGGAGGCAATCATCCAGGAGCATATTGCAAAACATACCCGTCTAACAATTTTGAACCTTTGCCTTCATCAATCTACACCCCAGTGAAGGTTTCTGAATTTAAAAGAGAACTAATGCACCAACCAAACAAACAGTTTGTAGCTTTTATTTATCTGGTTTTACTTATGGTTTTGTCATAGGTTACTCAGGCCCAGAATTTAGCACACAGCTTTTATTCGGAAATCAGAAGAAAGTCACGTACAACTTATTACTGATGTCATATGAATATATTGGCTAAAATCCAGGCCCACCGCATAGCAGGCCCCCCTTTTCACACTGCACCACTTTCAAAATTAAGGACATCCCCAATTGGGATTATCGCCCCCCCCCCCCAAAAAAAAAAAAAGGAATTGAACAAAGTGCGGATGATTACAGACCTTTCATCTCCAAAAGGCTACTCCATCAATGACTATATCCCTGATGAAGAAGCAATTGTCCATTATGAAACTTTAATAGGGCAGTTGATATCGTTTCGGAACTAGGAGGAGGTACACTTAGACAGAGGTACACTTAGCCGAGTTAGATGTAAACAGAGGTACACTTAGGATGGTAAACAGAGGTAAACAGATGTAAACAGATGATACACATAGGTACACTTAGCCAAGTTAGATGTAAAGAGTGCCTTTAGGATGTGCCCAGTTGCTCCAAGTGACTGGCATTTACTTGGTCTTTTTCCCTTTGTGGGTTAACTATTTTAATTCTTATGCAGATGAGGCATCTTGTGCACACAAGATTCAAAGACTAAAGAACTCTTTTTCATCGTTTGGGCATCCCACTAGCCCCTGAACAAATGGTGGGCCCCACAACTGTGCTAACCTACCTGGGAAATTCCCAATCAATTACTAAGTAATCAATTCAGCTGCTATGGTTACTCGCCTTTCCCAGGAGAAACTTTATGACTTGTTATCGTTGCTCCAGGTTTGGTATCAAAAAAAAAAAAAAAAAAAAGGAATTGCACAAAACACGATCCATCATCCTTGATTGGGAAATTATCCTTTGCTGCAAAAAATCATTCCTCCAGGCCACACACATTCCTAAGACATTTACTTGATATGTCTACTACGGTTGATAGGCCTAGCCACCTCATTTCCTGAAACAGTTCAGCACGGGAGGATATTTAGTGGTGGCTTGATTTCTCCCTACTTTGAACAGTAAGCAGCAAATCCTAGACCGTTTCACCACAAGATGTCCAGATATTGAACTCTTTACAGATGCTTCAGGAGAGCTTGGATTTGGAATTAATTTTAAAGGGGACTGGATGTCAGAACGGTGGCCAGCCCAGTTCAAGAGTTATTCAATTGCTTGGAAGGAACTGTTTCCTATATATGTAGCATGCGAGATCTGGGCAGAGCGTTTTATAGGCAAAAAGCTTCTCTTCCATTGTGATAACAAAGCTGTTGTTGATATATGGTCAAAACACACAGCAAAATGCCCCCCCAATTGATAACCTCCTGTGTGAATTGTTCTTCACTGCAGCCAAGCACAACTTTTCTGTAAACGCTTCACATATTCCTGGGACGTCCAATGTTCTCGCCGATGCTCTTTTTCATTCACAGGGGAGGAGGTTCTTTCAACTGGCCCCCAGGAGCCAATCCACTGCCAACAAGGGTTTCCCCAGCAGTCTGGAGTACCCAAAAAGGGAGCTTGAATTGCTACACAACTTTAGTCAATATCAGAGAGTTCAAGAAAGACATACCTACAAGGTGCCACCAGCCAAAACATCTCGTCCCACAGCTTCAGGAGTGGGGCAGCAGCGACATCAGCAGCAGCGAACATTCCTGACCGGCTGTTAAAGGTTTTGGGACGCTGGTCCAGTAACTGCTTTGCAAGGCATATTAGAATACCTAGTGATATTTTAAGTAGAGTCCCTAAACTCCTAGTGAAAACAGCAGTGCCGCCATCTATGGTCTGGTCTCCATACTAAGGCACCAAACAAAGGAAAAAGGGTAGAAAAAATAGATGATTGGGTTTATATATATATACACATCCATATCAGTGGTTGGGTCTAGGGAGCACTATTTTGGCTGTACTTTGGCGGTTTGGGGCCACACAATAGGTGGCCACGTTAACTATACTTGTTTGCACCTTAAGAAATTGGGATTGAACATGCCCCCCGTATTAGCCTCCTCTCATTAAGCAGTCGTCTCCAGTTATTAGTGTAGGTAGCTCATTGTAGTTTAAGACAACTACTACAAGGACTACACCAAATACTGGTACTACCTCACGCTGCGGCGGAGGAGAATGACTGATACTACCTCTCGCTGAGGCGGAGGAGAGATACTACCTCACGCTGCGGCGGAGGAGAATGACTGATACTACCTCTCGCTGAGGCGGAGGAGAGATACTACCTCACACTGTGGTGGAGGAGAATGACTGCTACTACCTCTTGCTGAGGCGGAGGAGAGATACTACCTCACACTGCGGTGGAGGAGAATGACTGCTACTACCTCTTGCTGAGGCGGAGGAGAAATACTACCTCACACTGCGGTGGAGGAGAATGACACCCACTACCAACAACAAGACGTATGGTACTTAACGAGTATAATCTTTGTGTAGAGTTGTACAATGCTATGTTATTTTGGATACGACCCCTTGACCGCCACTGAATTGTTTCTTTGCAACCGTTCTCCGTAGCCGCATGGGTTAATAGCACATTTATGCCCCATAAATGTTTTTTAACACATAGGCGGAGGTTAATTCACCTCATCACCCCCTGCGGAGGCCATTTCCCGCCTTTTGCTTTCGCCTTCCCAGCATGCAATACGGTTGAGAGCACATGCAAAGTGTAAGCCATTCGTTCTCGAATTTCCCACCCACCCTTCCCATAATTTTTCTCCTGATTATTTTGAAGAAACCGACCATAAGTATGCAACACAAAACAACTTGAATTCAATCAAGTTACCGAAAGTGAAGCTTGAGACTGGATGCAAAGGTACTTTCTTGCTGCTAAGGCATTTAATGCACTACCCGCCGAAGTTAGAAGCATAAAATATAATACTGTATTTAGGAAAGCATTGGAAGAGCACTGTAATAGGCAAAAAAAAAGAGAGATATTTTTTCATGACTTTACTGTAAGGCTTTAGTTTTCATTTCTTTTCATTTGACTTTAGGAACAGGAATCTAGCGATAACAGTGTATTTCTGCACTGATGGATTATCCTGTAAAAAAAAATCAATTTATTATCATTTTTATTACTCTTATCATTATTATTATTATCATTATTATTTTATTATTATTATTAGCCCTTTTAAAAATTTATCCGGGTCGTATCTGTTTCCCCTTCGGTTTGGGGCCACACAATAGGTGGCCACGTTAACTATACTTGTTTGCACCTTAAGAAATTGGGATTGAACATGCCCCCCGTATTAGCCTCCTCTCATTAAGCAGTCGTCTCCAGTTATTAGTGTAGGTAGCTCATTGTAGTTTAAGACAACTACTACAAGGACTACACCAAATACTGGTACTACCTCACGCTGCGGCGGAGGAGAATGACTGATACTACCTCTCGCTGAGGCGGAGGAGAGATACTACCTCACGCTGCGGCGGAGGAGAATGACTGATACTACCTCTCGCTGAGGCGGAGGAGAGATACTACCTCACACTGTGGTGGAGGAGAATGACTGCTACTACCTCTTGCTGAGGCGGAGGAGAGATACTACCTCACACTGCGGTGGAGGAGAATGACTGCTACTACCTCTTGCTGAGGCGGAGGAGAAATACTACCTCACACTGCGGTGGAGGAGAATGACACCCACTACCAACAACAAGACGTATGGTACTTAACGAGTATAATCTTTGTGTAGAGTTGTACAATGCTATGTTATTTTGGATACGACCCCTTGACCGCCACTGAATTGTTTCTTTGCAACCGTTCTCCGTAGCCGCATGGGTTAACCTTACTTTTTTGCCCGAAAATGGCTTTTTCCAAAAAAGGCCCTTTTTTGGAAAAAAGCAAAGGGGTTAACCTTACTTTTTTGCCCGAAAATGGCAATTTCCAAAAAAGGCCCTTTTTTGGAAAAAAGCAAAGGGGTTAACCTTACTTTTTTACCCGGAAATGGCTTTTTCCAAAAAAGGCCCTTTTTGGAAAAAAGCAAAGGGGTTAACCTTACTTTTTTGCCCGAAAATGGCTTTTTCCAAAAAAGGCCCTTTTTGGAAAAAAGCAAAGGGGTTAACCTTACTTTTTTGCTCAAAAATGGCTTTATCAAAAAAAGGCCCTTTTTTGGAAAAAAGCAAAGGGGTTAACCTTACTTTTTTCCAAAAAATGGCTCTTTCCAAAAAAGGCCCTTTTTTGGAAAAAAGCAAAGGGGTTAACCTTACTTTTTTGCCCGAAAATGGCTTTTTCCAAAAAAGGCCCTTTTTTGGAAAAAAGCAAAGGGGTTAACCTTACTTTTTTCCAAAAAATGTTTCTTTCCAAAAAAGGCCCTTTTTTGGAAAAAAGCAAAGGGGTTAACTTTACTTTTTTGCCCAAAAATTGCTTTTTCCGAAAAAGGCCTTTTTTGGAAAAAAGCAAAGGGGTTAACCTTACTTTTTTGCCCAAAAATGGCTTTTTCCAAAAAAGGCCCTTTTTTGGAAAAAAGCAAAGGGGTTAACCTTACTTTTTTCCAAAAAATGGCTCTTTCCAAAAAAGGCCCTTTTTGGAAAAAAGCAAAGGGGTTAACCTTACTTTTTTGCCCAAAAATTGCTTTTTCCGAAAAAGGCCTTTTTTGGAAAAAAGCAAAGGGGTTAACCTTACTTTTTTGCCCAAAAATGGCTTTTTCCAAAAAAGGCCCTTTTGGAAAAAAGCAAAGGGGTTAACCTTACTTTTTTGCCCAAAAATGGCTTTTTCCAAAAAAGGCCCTTTTTTGGAAAAAAGCAAAGGGGTTAGCCTTACTTTTTTCCCAAAATATGCCTTTTTCCAAAAAAGGCCCTTTTTTGGAAAAAGCAAAGGGGTTAACCTTACTTTTTTCCCAAAATATGCCTTTTTCCAAAAAAGGCCCTTTTTTGGAAAAAAGCAAAGGGGTTAACCTTACTTTTTTGCCCGAAAATGGCTTTTTCCAAAAAAGGCCCTTTTTTGGAAAAAAGCAAAGGGGTTAACCTTACTTTTTTGCCCGAAAATGGCAATTTCCAAAAAAGGCCCTTTTTTGGAAAAAAGCAAAGGGGTTAACCTTACTTTTTTGCCCGGAAATGGCTTTTTCCAAAAAAGGCCCTTTTTAGAAAAAAGGAAAGGGGTTAACCTTACTTTTTTGCCCGAAAATGGCTTTTTCCAAAAAGGCCCTTTTTGGAAAAAAGCAAAGGGGTTAACCTTACTTTTTTGCCCAAAAATGGCTTTTTCCAAAAAAGGTCCTTTTTGGAAAAAAGCAAAGGGGTTAACCTTACTTTTTTGCCCAAAAATGGCTTATTCCAAAAAAGGCCCTTTTTTGGAAAAAAGCAAAGGGGTTAGCCTTACTTTTCTCCCAAAATATGCCTTTTTCCAAAAAAGGCCCTTTTTTGGAAAAAAGCAAAGGGGTTAACCTTACTTTTTTGCCCGAAAATGGCTTTTTCCAAAAAAGGCCCTTTTTTGGAAAAAAGCAAAGGGGTTAACCTTACTTTTTTGCCCGAAAATGGCAATTTCCAAAAAAGGCCCTTTTTTGGAAAAAAGCAAAGGGGTTAACCTTACTTTTTTGCCCGGAAATGGCTTTTTCCAAAAAAGGCCCTTTTTGGAAAAAAGCAAAGGGGTTAACCTTACTTTTTTGCCCGAAAATGGCTTTTTCCAAAAAAGGCCCTTTTTGGAAAAAAGCAAAGGGGTTAACCTTACTTTTTTGCTCAAAAATGGCTTTATCAAAAAGAGGCCCTTTTTTGGAAAAAAGCAAAGGGGTTAACCTTACTTTTTTCCAAAAAATGGCTCTTTCCAAAAAAGGCCCTTTTTTGGAAAAAAGCAAAGGGGTTAACCTTACTTTTTTGCCCGAAAATGGCTTTTTCCAAAAAAGGCCCTTTTTTGGAAAAAAGGAGAGGGGTTAACCTTACTTTTTTCCAAAAAATGGCTCTTTCCAAAAAAGGCCCTTTTTTGGAAAAAAGCAAAGGGGTTAACCTTACTTTTTTGCCCGAAAATGGCTTTTTCCAAAAAAGGCCCTTTTTTGGAAAAAAGCAAAGGGGTTAACCTTACTTTTTTTCCAAAAAATGGCTCTTTCCAAAAAAGGCCCTTTTTGGAAAAAAGCAAAGGGGTTAACCTTACTTTTTTGCCCAAAAATTGCTTTTTCCGAAAAAGGCCTTTTTTTGGAAAAAAGCAAAGGGGTTAACCTTACTTTTTTGCCCAAAAATGGCTTTTTCCAAAAAAGGTCCTTTTTGGAAAAAAGCAAAGGGGTTAACCTTACTTTTTTGCCCAAAAATGGCTTTTTCCAAAAAAGGCCCTTTTTTGGAAAAAAGCAAAGGGGTTAGCCTTACTTTTTTCCCAAAATATGCCTTTTTCCAAAAAAGGCCCTTTTTTGGAAAAAGCAAAGGGGTTAACCTTACTTTTTTCCAAAAAATGGCTCTTTCCAAAAAAGGCCCTTTTTTGGAAAAAAGCAAAGGGGTTAGCCTTACTTTTTTCCCAAAATATGCCTTTTTCCAAAAAAGGCCCTTTTTTGGAAAAAGCAAAGGGGTTAACCTAGTATCGGTCCTGCCAAGGTGTCAGCAGGTGTCAAAATGGCGCTCACAGCAAACTCGCTCATTGCACACTTATTAATATTATTGTTTGCACTGAAGCTAGCCATAGCATCTCATGAAAGAGAAGCCAGAAAGGACATGCAATTACTGAAAGGAGAAACGGCAAGCTTGATGCAATCGATCATGTGCCACGAATCAAAGAAGTTGATGCGACATGGCCTAGCCAAAAGGATTGTACGTTACGCAAGAGCGAGAATTGGACGAAGCCATATAATTCTGTTACTCATTCTCTTGTCAGGAGATGTAGAACTAAACCCTGGACCGACCAGCTTGAAATGCCAGGATTGCAACAAGAATGAGGGACAGCTTTCACAGGGAGACCTCATTTTATGCTCAAATTGCAGCTCGATACGTTTCCCGCCAAAAGATCGACCTATTACGACGAAGGCTAGGCCCAACAAAACACAACGAAAGAGAACAGAGATCACGGACATTGATAGTGTAAAAACAATCTACAGGATAAAAGAAAATGAAAAACTAAACAACAGTAGCAGTACTTCGACGGAGGCTACAACTGCATCTTACGTATTAGAAACAACAAATGATTTAATTGCATGGATCTTAGCACTCAATAATGTAATTTATGTTAAAATGGGAGGAGACCAAAAGTTCCTGGTCCAATGGGTCAATGCAACAAATAACAAGGAGAAGATAGAAGAAATCAAGATACGCATTTCTGAGAACAACTCCCCTGCGAGTGAATGTGAATATGTAACAATTAAGCTAATACTGGACAGTGGGGAATACTTTGTTAATGGACCAAAACAAGAAGAATTCCTCGACATCTGGCAAGAAAAGATCAAATGCAACTTCAACGACATAATCAACAATCACGCATCCCAAAAACAAACCAGGAAACCTTCAGGCATAAATACAGAAGAAAGGAAAAATGAAAATGAAAAACGTCAGACAGAGATAGCCCACAAAGAAGACATCAATGTGGATCTAAATAGTGATAATCAAACAAAGTATGAAGCCCACAGTGATAAACTTCCAAACCTTTGGAAAGAAATCCAAGACATAAAAAGGCAACTAAAAAATATCAAACCTGCTTGTATCCAAGATCTGTTAGTGGAGGAAAGAAAACGCTCAGATGGACTAACAAGAGAAAATGAAAAATTAAAAGGGAGAATATCTCAACTAGAAAAAGAGCTTAAAAAAATAACACAGTCGCAACCATCAAGGTCAAATCAATATCACCATCCAGTAAAATGTGATCATGCTGATGCTACCATGCACCAACAGCCCTATTACCACCCCCACACAACTACTGCAACAACCAATGCTCCCACACCGATCGGAACTGCAATACTCCCACACAATACTCCCACACAACTACTGCAACAACCAATGCTCCCACCAAGATCAAATCAATACCACCATCCAGTAAACTTTGATCAAGTTGATGCTTCCAAGCACCAACAGCCCTATTACCACCCCCACACAACTACTGCAACAACCAATGCAACCACACGGATCGGAACTACGATACTCCCACACAATACTCCCACACAACTACTGCAACAACCAATGCTCCTACCAAGAACAAATCAATATCACGATCCAGTAAAATTTGATCAAGCTGATGAGCACCAACAGCCCTATTACCACCCCCACACAACTACTGCAACAACCAATGCTCCCACACCGATCAGAACACAACCAGGGAAAGAGCAAGCGTTCATCATTGGAGACTCCATGGTGAAAGACTTAGAAGGACACAAGATGTCTCGAAGAAAGAAAATTACAGTACACAGCACATCAGGTGCTGACAGTGCAGCCTTCAAGCATTACATAAAACCAGTCATTACAAAAAAACCGAAACAGATTGTCATACATTGTGGAACGAATGACTTGGAAAACCCAAACATAGATACAGTAACAAACATTAAAGATATCATAGAAGAAATAGCAAGAAGTACACCAGAAACTATCATTGCAATCAGTTCCATCATATCAAGATATGATAAGCCACTTCTCAATAGAAAAATTAAAGAACTTAACAAAGAAATTCAGCAAATGTGTACCAATCTTGGAGCAGCATTTATAAACAATGACAATATTGGATTCCAAAGTCTGAATGGAAGTAGACTTCATTTGAACAAATCAGGTAATATAGCATTTGCTAGGAATATGATAAGCTTCTTACAAGCTCATTGACATGATAGAAATAACCCAATAGGAAATAACACAACAGAAAACGCTCATCCATCAGCATACACACAACTTAAGGAACTCAGAATTAAATTCCCCAAAAAGATCATATTGGGTCATCTGAACATAAACTCAATTAGGAATAAATTTGATTCAATTATGGATATTACAGCAAAAAACATAGATGTTTTCTTAATTTCAGAAACAAAGGTTGATGATTCATTCCCAAATACACAGTTCCAAAAACAGGGATACTCAAACCCTAACAGGCGAGACAGGACTGCTGATGGAGGGGGACTTCTACTGTACATAAACCAAAACATCCCATCTAAACCACTTCGAATGCATACAGTGCCAGAAGATATTGAACTCATATGCACAGAATTAAACATAAGAAAACAAAAGTGGATTATTATAGGAACTTATCATCCTCCAAACCAAAATGAAGACTTTTTTCTCAATGAGCTTGGAAAAGTAATAGATCTCTACTCACAAAACTATGAAAATATGATCATCATGGGAGATTTCAACATGGAGCCCCAATCAAAAAAAATGGAGGATTTCATAGAATTATATGACTTCCATAACCTTGTGAAAGAAAAAACATGCTTCAAAAGTTATCCAGGCAAATGCTATGACTTACTACTAACGAACAAAAAACATAGTTTTATGCAAACCAGCACTATTGAAACAGGTCTATCAGACCACCACAAATTAACAGCCACAGTACTCAAATCAGAATTTGTTAAAGGGGAGCCCACTGTTGTGACATACAGAGACTACAAAAATCTCAATGCAGAAAATTTTGCCTCAGAAGTCCAAAATGTTATGTCAGGCTGTCCACCTTCTAATTATCACACCTTTTCAACAAATTTAAGAAACACTTTAGATAAACATGCTCCACTAAAACATAAATTAGTCAGAGCAAATAATGCACCATTTATGAATACAGCAATTCGCAAACAAATAATGCTTAGATCAACTGCCAAAAACAAATTTAATAAATGTAAAACACCAGATAACTGGAATAAATACAAGAGGATAAGAAACAGCTGTGTCAAACTTATAAGGAAAACAAAAAGGAATTACTTTAAAAACATTGATATTAATTTTGTATCTGATAACAAACGCTTTTGGCAAACCATAAGACCAGCATTCACGAATAAAATCAAAGCACAAAATAAAATAATATTAGTAGAAGATGAAAATATAATTTCAAGTAGCAAAGTTATAGCAGAGACTATGAATGACTACTTTATAAATATAACTAAATCATTACACATAGCAGATTTTCAAAGTAAACAGCTAGATATGAACTCAGATAAATCTGATAGAAGTGTAACAAATGATACTAACTCACTGGACACAATAATCAGCAGCTTTAAACATCACCCAAGCATACTTAAAATCAAACAACATACAAGGAATGTGACCAAATTTAACTTTAAGAAAGTATCAGTAAACGAAATCAGGGCTCAAATTAAATCCTTAGATGCCAAAAAGGCTACTGGACCTGACCAAATTCCATCAAAAATACTCAAGTTAGCAATTTCAGAAATTGAGCAGCCACTTACAGATATATTCAATAAAAGCTTAGAATCAAAAAGTTTCCCATCCAATCTAAAAGAAGCAGATGTTACACCTATATACAAAAAAGACTCACCTACCAGCAAGAAAAATTTTAGACCAATCAGTATCTTGCCTGCTACCTCAAAAATATTTGAGAGAATTATTTTCAACCAACTATATGCTTCTTTCTATCTTATGCTGTCGCCATTTCTTTGTGGCTTTCGAAAAGGTTATGGAACACAGCATGCTCTTATAAGATATATTGAGGATCTCAAAAATTGCTTAGATAGTAGGAAAATTGGAGGCACAGTCCTTATGGATCTCTCCAAAGCATTTGATTGTCTCTCACATGAACTCTTACTAGCAAAATTAGAAGCATATGGGCTAAGTAAAGATGCATTATTACTAATCCAAGACTACCTGCAAGGGCGATTCCAAAGAGTAAAGATTAACTCTAAGTTTAGTGAATGGAAAAGAATAACCAAAGGTGTTCCCCAGGGTTCCGTCCTTGGTCCCCTTCTTTTCAATATTTTCATAAATGACATATGCCTAAGCCTAGATCAAAGTAAACTGTGCAACTATGCTGATGACAATACAATATGGATTGAAGGTACTGATAAGGAAGGCATAACAATTAAACTAGAACAAGAAATGAATCTCATAAACCAATGGTTTGAAGACAATGCTATGCAGCTTAATGGAGACAAATGCAAACTTATGATGATCTCCACCAAGCCAAACAATGTTGAAAAATGTAGTGTTAATGTAAACAGACAGATAATTAAAGAAGAAGATAAAGTGAAATTGTTAGGTGTAACAATAGATAACCAATTAAAATTTGATGATCACATTAAAAATATGTGTAAAGAAGCAGGCAAAAAGATAAATGCACTTGCAAGGATAGCACCTTACTTAAATGAAGATAAAAGGAAGCTTTTAATGAAGACATTTGTTTTGACATTCTTCAACTACTGTCCCTTAGTATGGATGTATTGCAGTAGAAAAAACAATAAACTTATTAATAACATTCATGAAAGAGCATTGCGAATAGCTTATAATGACTTTTCATCAAACTTTGAACAACTACTGCTTAAAGACAACACAGTTACCAACCATACAAGAAACTTAAAACAACTTGCAACAGAAATTTACAAAACCATTCATCATGAAAACCCAAGATTCATGGAAGAAATTTTTAGCATAAATGAATCACCTTATAATCTTAGAGGGGTCACTTTCACTAGAAATAAGCCAAATACAGTAGCATATGGACTAGACACAATATCCTATAGATGTCAAGAAGTATGGAACTCAATTCCCACAGAAATTACCTCAAGTCCAAACATAAACATTTTTAAAGCAAGTATTAAAAATCTATCTACAATTTCTTGCTCATGCCGAATATGCAAACCATTTATAGCACAGATAGGCTATATAGAATAACAGGAAACTCCTATGGACTGATGTAGTTAGCTATTTGTTTATTATTAGTTGCTATTATTTCATTTGGTTTCTTAGATAGTTGGTTTTAATTAGCTGTTGACATAGCTATCACGTGTTATTCACCAACTTAAAATAAAGTGAAGAAAAAAAAAAAAACCTTACTTTTTTCCCAAAATATGCCTTTTTCCAAAAAAGGCCCTTTTTTGGAAAAAAGCAAAGGGGTTAACCTTACTTTTTTGCCCGAAAATGGCTTTTTCCAAAAAAGGCCCTTTTTTGGAAAAAAGCAAAGGGGTTAACCTTACTTTTTTGCCCGAAAATGGCAATTTCCAAAAAAGGCCCTTTTTTGGAAAAAAGCAAAGGGGTTAACCTTACTTTTTTGCCCGGAAATGGCTTTTTCCAAAAAAGGCCCTTTTTGGAAAAAAGCAAATGGGTTAACCTTACTTTTTTGCCCGAAAATGGCTTTTTCCAAAAAGGCCCTTTTTGGAAAAAAGCAAAGGGGTTAACCTTACTTTTTTGCCAAAAAATGGCTTTTTCCAAAAAAGGCCCTTTTTTGGAAAAAAGCATAGGGGTTAACCTTACTTTTTTGCCCGAAAATGGCTTTTTCCAAAAAAGGCCCTTTTTGGAAAAAAGCAAAGGGGTTAACCTTACTTTTTTCCAAAAAATGGCTTTTTCCAAAAAAGGCCCTTTTTTGGAAAAAAGCAAAGGGGTTAACCTTACTTTTTTCCAAAAAATGGCTCTTTCCGAAAAAGGCCTTTTTTTGGAAAAAAGCAAAGGGGTTAACCTTACTTTTTTGCCCAAAAATGGCTTTTTCCAAAAAAGGCACTTTTTGGAAAAAAGCAAAGGGATTAACCTTACTTTTTTGCCCAAAAATGGCTTTTTCCAAAAAAGGCCCTTTTTTGGAAAAAAGCAAAGGGGTTAGCCTTACTTTTTTCCCAAAATATGCCTTTTTCCAAAAAAGGCCCTTTTTGGAAAAAAGCAAAGGGGTTAACCTTACTTTTTTGCCCAAAAATGGCTTTTTCCAAAAAGGCCCTTTTTGGAAAAAAGCAAAGGGGTTAACCTTACTTTTTTCCAAAAAATGGCTCTTTCCAAAAAAGGCCCTTTTTTGGAAAAAAGCAGAAGGGTTAACCTTACTTTTTTGCCCGAAGATGGCTTTTTCCAAAAAAGGCCCTTTTTTGGAAAAAAACAAAGGGGTTAACCTTACTTTTTTCCAAAAAATGGCTCTTTCCAAAAAAAGGCCCTTTTTTGGAAAAAAGCAAAGGGGTTAACCTTACTTTTTTCCAAAAAATGGCTCTTTCCGAAAAAGGCCTTTTTTTGGAAAAAAGCAAAGGGGTTAACCTTACTTTTTTGCCCAAAAATGGCTTTTTCCAAAAAAGGCCCTTTTTGGAAAAAAGCAAAGGGGTTAGCCTTACTCTTTTCCCAAAATATGCCTTTTTCCAAAAAGGCCCTTTTTTGGTAAAAAGCAAATGGGTTAACCTTACTTTTTTGCCCGAAAATGGCTTTTTCCAAATAAGGCCCTTTTTTGGAAAAAAGCAAAGGGGTTAACCTTACTTTTTTGCCCGAAAATGGCAATTTCCAAAAAAGGTCTTTTTTTGGAAAAAAGCGAAGGGGTTAACCTTACTTTTTTGCCCAAAAATGGCTTTTTCCAAAAAAGGCCCTTTTTGGAAAAAAGCAAAGGGGTTAACCTTACTTTTTTGGCCGAAAATGGCTTTTTCCAAAAAGGCCCTTTTTGGAAAAAAGCAAAGGGGTTAACCTTACTTTTTTCCAAAAAATGGCTCTTTCTAAAAAAGGCCCTTTTTTGAAAAAAAGCAAAGGGGTTAACCTTACTTTTTTGCCCGAAAATGGCTTTTTCCAAAAAGGCCCTTTTTTGGAAAAAAGCAGAGGGGTTAACCTTACTTTTTTCGAAAAAATGGCTCTTTCCAAAAAAGGCCCTTTTTTGGAAAAAAGCAAAGGGGTTAACCTTACTTTTTTGCCCGAAAATGGCTTTTTCCAAAAAAGGCCCTTTTTGGAAAAAAGCAAAGGGGTTAACCCTACTTTTTTGCCCGAAAATGGCTTTTTCCAAAAAAGGCCCTTTTTGGAAAAAAGCAAAGGGGTTAACCTTACTTTTTTGCCCAAAAATGGCTTTTTCCAAGAAAGGTCCTTTTTTGGAAAAAAGCAAAGGGGTTAACCTTACTTTTTTCCAAAAAATGGCTTTTTCCAAAAAAGGCCCTCTTTTGGAAAAAAGCATAGGGGTTAATGAAAGATTAACGCCCCAGGCCCCACTGCAGCAAGTGTACCAGGCCCAGTCCCCCTCCCTTATGTCTGAATAAAGCAGCCATATGTAGGTCCAGGGATCTCGCTCATGCGTCACGCTATTCACTTGTTCACATTCCTGCTCGGAGTCAGCCGTACAAGTTCTTACTCGTATTTGTTTTCCTCATCGGAAATTTACTTTACTCGCTATATAATGATGGCTTCGCACGACAAGAGTTCGTCTGCCACCCGTCCAAGAGATCGCAGGGATGCTCGTCGCACGCTAGCAGGCTGGAAGAACCTATCGAAGACGGAGCTAAGAGCCAAGGCCCAAATGTATGGCGTCGAACAGACAGGAAAGAAAGAAACGATCGCCTTGCGACTTTACAGCCTTTTTGACGTTGTAGCAACTGATAATGAATCGAATGAACCTGAAGCAAATCCCGTGGCGGGACCTTCATCATCTGGTGAACGCGAGGGTTTACAACCGAATCAGCCCCAAACTCCGAACCAAGGAAGTTCAATGGTTACATTTAGTCTCGACGATTTGAAGAAGTTGATGCAGGAAGTAGCCGAAAAAGCTAACCAGCCACGTGGAGGGAATGATCCTTACCCTGGTGTTCTCCAGCTCTCGCCGACATCCACAATCTCCCACCCACAAGGCCCAGAAACCCCCCAGCCAACCGTCCAGCCAGCCACCCAGCCGACTGCCCAGCCACGTCCTGCCCCAACAGCCGTCCTTGAGCCTCCAACAGCCACTGCCGCCACAACAGCCGCCGCAGTCCCACATAATACATTACATCAAGGTAACATTGAGTCTCTTTTTCATTCACCACTTAGCTCTCTGCCCCCACTCTCCCCAAAGTTGATAAAAGCAATGAAAGCGAAAGAGTACATTGATTTAAACACTTTACTACCTAACTCTTTATATGACACAACTGCCAACCAATCTTACAGCCTTCAAGTCCAACCAGGGGCAACTGGGGATGAAACTGTGTCATTGACGCAAACTCGCCGCACCGCCCAAAAAATCACCAACTTCATATCCTGGCTGGAAGCCTGGAACGTTTTCATAAGAGGCATGGTGCACTTTCATCCTCACCTCGCCCCCGATTTATTAGCATACCAAGAATCCTTCTCCGCCCTAAGCCGCAATTACCAGTTCCAATCTTGCTACAAATATGACATAGCATTTCGAATGAATGTGGCAAGGAACCAGTATCTGCCCTGGTCGCGGCTCGACGAATATGCTTTCAACCGTTTCTTGCGTTGTGCACCACCCTCCCAGCCCCTAGCATGTTTCAGATGTCACATGTCTGGCCATTTTGCTGCAGATTGCCCATCCCTCAAGTCACGGGATAATGTTTCGCACCCCGGTCAAAGCATGTCCACCCAAGCCTATTCCTTCAACGGCCAGCCGCCCTTTCGTGCAAAACAGCCCTTTTATCAAGCCCCTTGCCGGCATTTCAACGCCAACAATTGCCGTGACCAAAACTGCCGCTGGCCCCACATCTGCAATCGATGCCGCGGCCCTCACCCAGCAACAAATTGCCCAAGGCTTAAACAATAACTTCAACCCATTACCCGCCTTTTCAAAGACTCCTGTTAATGCAAACCTTTTACGTAAGGAATTAACTGCTTATCCTGACCAATTCTTTGTTGACAATTTGATCATCAGTTTCGAGCACGGTTTTTCAATTGGCTATTCAGGCCCGGAATTTTGTAATATTGCACCTAATTTGCAGTCTGCCTCTTCAAATCCAACAGCGATCTTCAATTGCATATCTGAGGAGTTAAAGCAGAAACGGATGTCGGGCCCTTTTACTAGCCCACCATTGCCAAACTTTCGTACGTCACCCATCGGTGTGGTTCCCAAGAAAGACAGCAATAAATTTCGTATGATTACTGACCTGTCCTCGCCAAAGGGCATTTCGATCAATGACTTTATAAATGATTCCGAAGCTTCCGTAGCTTTCAACAATTTTGATTCAGCTGTTTCCATCGTGTCCAGCCTGGGAAGGGGGGCACTCATGGCCAAATTGGACATAAAGAGTGCATTTCGTATCTGTCCGGTAAGACAAGAGGACTGGCATTATTTAGGTTTCTCGTTTATGGGTCTCTATTTCGTCGACTTATGCCTCCCGTTTGGCCTTCGCTCCTCTGTGGAGCGCTTTACACAGTTATCGGACTCTCTTCTTTGGATCATGAAAAACAACCACAAAATAGTAAACTGCACTCATTATTTGGACGACTTTTTCTTGGCTGGACCCCCGTCTTCACCCCAGTGTCATGAAGAAATGCAAAAGACAATATCATTGTTTAACAACTTGGGCGTTCCCTTGGCTCCTGAAAAAATCGTAGGCCCACTAACTAAGCTCACATTCCTGGGGATAGAAATAGACTCACAAACAATGTCACTGAGGTTACCAGAAGACAAGCTATCCACCCTCGTGGCAATGCTACAGAAATGGTCGAATTTGAAAAAATGTACGAAAAGAGATCTGCTTTCATTGCTTGGAAAACTTTCGTTCGCCTCTAAAGTGATCCCATCCGGTCGAATGTTTATCAGACGCCTCATAGACTTATCAACGACTGTCGAAAGATTGTCCCATCGAATCTCCCTAAATTCTGAAGCAAAGAAGGACATCTCTTGGTGGGCGAAATTCCTACCCACCTGGAACGGAAAGTATAAAATTCTTGATTCATCAACCACCCCCTGCCACCAGTTACATATTTATACTGACGCTTCAGGGGAAATAGGGTTTGGGATCTATAACAATGGTCGATGGGTATCTAAAACATGGCCGAATGAACACAAACAAAAATCTATCCAATGGAAAGAGATCTTTCCCGTCTACGTTTGTTGTTACTTGTGGGGCAAAGAATTCCACGGAAAACGCTTACTTTTTCACTGTGATAACCTGGCTGTCGTGAACATTTGGTCCGCCCAGTCATGCAAATCGCCAGAAATTATGGCTGTTTTGAGAAAACTTTTCTACATAGCAGCACAGCATGAATTCACTGTTAACATAAAACACATACCAGGAGTAAACAATGTCTTAGCAGACTGCCTTTCTCGTTCCCAGATAAGAAAATTTTTCACACTGGCGCCCTCGGCGAAATCCCACCCAGCAGAAGTCCCAGACGAACTCTGGAAAGTTTAGAACAAGACAGTCGCTTCCTTCAATTTATGTCTATTGCCAATTCGTCGAGAAGAGTATATGCCCAAGGTCAGTCTAGCTTCAGTTCATTCTGTTCTGGTTTGCAAATTCGACCTTATCCTCTGTCACAACACAATTTGTGCCTGTTTACCACCTACCTGGCCCGGACTTTGAGTTACTCTACAATCCGGACATACTTAGCTGCTGTCCGCTTTCGAAACATAGAACTAGGTTTCTACTCAAACTTCGAACCCATGCAAAATTTGCAGATGCTACTGCGTGGGATTAAACGCGTCAAAGGCATATCACTAAGGCCCAGCCGCCTGCCAATAACGTTAAACATCATGAAAATCTTGAAGTTGAATTTGAGAAAAACACCTCTTTGCGTGCAAGACAAACTCATGCTCTGGGCTGCGTTCACAACAGCCTTTTTTGGCCTATTGCGTTCCTCTGAATTTTGTTGTGAAAGCAAATCCACTTATAACCCGAATTCAACACTACTCCTAAGGGACGTTATCCTTAGTGAAAACGTGGCAAAGATACAAATTAAGGTTTCAAAAGCCGATCCTTTCCGGAATGGTCACGAAGTTCGCCTCGCAGCATCCCAGTCATCTGTCTGTGCATTCCGAGCACTCAATAAATACATGACGTTTTGCTCTTGCCCAACTGCCCCGTTGTTTGCCTTCAGTGACTCAACGTATCTCACTCGTCAAAGAGTGACGAAGTCATTACAGAGCCTATTAGGCCCAAGTTTTCCTGATGTCGATCGATATTCGTCCCACAGCTTCAGGATTGGTGGTGCAACATCCGCAGCAGCAGCAGACTTACCAGACTGGCTGATTAAAACTCTTGGCCGTTGGTCAAGCAACTGCTACGAACGTTATATCCGTAACCCTACAAACATCATAGATAATGTTCCTTATATTCTAGCTCATCGTTAGGTTCGTAAGTCACATAGGGCCCACCTCCCTTTTAACACAGGGTTAGCCAGCTCCGGGGCGTATCTTGGCGTATCTTGGCGGTTAGGCCACCAAATCTGGTGGCGAAAGGTAGTTTAGAAATATGTAGGCCTGAGAATCTCATCACCTAATTTAAGCCAGTTTCTGTATTTTCCGTAGTTTTTCGTGGCTCTCGAGGAGTCGCCACCGTTAAAGCAGTTTTTTATATAGGGACATGTCTTAGAGCCTTCTGTGCAGGACTACAGAGGACCTGAGGGCAGGCAACCCCTGCAGCTGGCCTCTCAAGTACCTGCCATGGGAGACCAAAACTGAATTTAGCATTAAAAGTTGGGGTCATCGATACCTCGGGTACTTCATGGCAGGACAAAACGTACCTCTCATGCTGACCCAGGGGATCACAGTTACAAACGATAGCTTAGTACATTTTATGCCTGATACGACCCCAAGAGCTGCCAAAAAAGTATATCTGGTGTTTCTGAGTCTATCTGCGGTTTGGACTTTAGGGGTTTGGGGGGCCGCAGGGGAGTTAATCCACGATTTACGGAGTAAATGAAAGATTAACGCCCCAGGCCCCACTGCAGCAAGTGTACCAGGCCCAGTCCCCCTCCCTTATGTCTGAATAAAGCAGCCATATGTAGGTCCAGGGATCTCGCTCATGCGTCACGCTATTCACTTGTTCACATTCCTGCTCGGAGTCAGCCGTACAAGTTCTTCCCTCCCGCCCACCCCTTTTATTAGGGTTGGTTTCTCGCCACAGCGGGTCCCTATCCACCCTCTAAGCCCGCACGGGTCGTATTGGCTATTGCTACAAACATTAAGCCCCGACTCCCTACCCCGTTACTCTTCATGGCCCCACAATCAGCTTCACCAATTTCGGGTAACAGTTCTGTCTCTATCCTAGCCTACCCGGGCGGTTAGGCCACCAAATCTGGTGGCGAAAGGTAGTTTAGAAATATGTAGGCCTGAGAATCTCATCACCTAATTTAAGCCAGTTTCTGTATTTTCCGTAGTTTTTCGTGGCTCTCGAGGAGTCGCCACCGTTAAAGCAGTTTTTTATATAGGGACATGTCTTAGAGCCTTCTGTGCAGGACTACAGAGGACCTGAGGGCAGGCAACCCCTGCAGCTGGCCTCTCAAGTACCTGCAATGGGAGACCAAAACTGAATTTAGCATTAAAAGTTGGGGTCATCGATACCTCGGGTACTTCATGGCAGGACAAAACGTACCTCTCATGCTGACCCAGGGGATCACAGTTACAAACGATAGCTTAGTACATTTTATGCCTGATACGACCCCAAGAGCTGCCAAAAAAGTATATCTGGTGTTTCTGAGTCTATCTGCGGTTTGGACTTTAGGGGTTTGGGGGGCCGCAGGGGAGTTAATCCACGATTTACGGAGTAAACCTTACTTTTTTGCCCGAAAATGGCTTTTTCCAAAAAAGGCCCTTTTTGGAAAAAAGCAAAGGGGTTAACCTTACTTTTTTGCCCAAAAATGGCTTTTTCCAAAAAAGGTCCTTTTTGGAAAAAAGCAAAGGGGTTAACCTTGCTTTTTTCCAAAAAATGGCTTTTTTTAAAAAAGGCCCTTTTTGGAAAAAAGCAAAGGGGTTAACCTTACTTTTTTGCCCGAAAATGGCTTTTTCCAAAAAAGGCCCTTTTTGGAAAAAAGCAAAGGGGTTAACCTTACTTTTTTGCTCAAAAATGGCTTTATCCAAAAAAGGCCCTTTTTTGGAAAAAAGCAAAGGGGTTAACCTTACTTTTTTCCAAAAAATGGCTCTTTCCAAAAAAGGCCCTTTTTTGGAAAAAAGCAAAGGGGTTAACCTTACTTTTTTCCAAAAAATGGCTCTTTCCAAAAAAGGCCCTTTTTGGAAAAAAGCAAAGGGGTTAACCTTACTTTTTTGCCCAAAAATTGCTTTTTCCGAAAAAGGCCTTTTTTGGAAAAAAGCAAAGGGGTTAACCTTACTTTTTTGCCCAAAAATGGCTTTTTCCAAAAAAGGCCCTTTTTGGAAAAAAGCAAAGGGGTTAACCTTACTTTTTTGCCCAAAAATGGCTTTTTCCAAAAAAGGCCCTTTTTTGGAAAAAAGCAAAGGGGTTAGCCTTACTTTTTTCCCAAAATATGCCTTTTTCCAAAAAAGGCCCTTTTTTGGAAAAAAGCAAAGGGGTTAACCTTACTTTTTTGCCCGAAAATGGCTTTTTCCAAAAAAGGCCCTTTTTTGGAAAAAAGCAAAGGGGTTAGCCTTACTTTTTTGCCCGAAAATGGCTTTTTCCAAAAAAGGCGCTTTTGGAAAAAAGCAAAGGGGTTAACCTTACTTTTTTGCCCGAAAATGGCTATTTCCAAAAAAAGCCCTTTTTGGAAAAAAGCAAAGGGGTTAACCTTACTTTTTTCCAAAAAATGGCTTTTTCCAAAAAAGAACCTTTTTTGGAAAAAAGCAAAGGGGTTAACCTTACTTTTTTGCCTGAAAATGGCTATTTCCAAAAAAGGCCCTTTTTTGGAAAAAAGCAAAGGGGTTAACCTTACTTTTTTGCCCGAAAATGGCTTTTTCCAAAAAAGGCCCTATTTGAAAAAAAGCAAAGGGGTTAACCTTACTTTTTTGCCCAAAAATGGCTTTCTCCAAAAAAGGCCCTTTTTTGGAAAAAAGCAAAGGGGTTAACCTTACTTTTTTGCCCGAAAAATGGCTTTTTCCAAAAAAGGTCCTTTTTGGAAAAAAGCAAAGGGGCTAACCTTACTTTTTTGCCCGAAAATGGCTATTTCCAAGAAAGGCGCTTTTTGGAAAAAAGCAAAGGGGTTAACCTTACTTTTCTGCCCGAAAATAGCTATTTCCAAAAAAGGCTTTTTTTTGGAAAAAGCAAAGAGGTTAGCCTTACTTTTTTGCCCGAAAATGGCTTTTTCCAAAAAAGGCCCTTTTTTGGAAAAAAGCAAAGGGGTTCACCTTACTTTTTTGCCCGAAAATGGCTTTTTCCAAAAAAGGCCCTTTTTGGAAAAAAGCAAAGGGGTTAACCTTACTTTTTTCCAAAAAATGGCTTTTTCCAAAAAAGGGCCTTTTTGGAAAAAAGCAAAGAGGTTAACCTTACTTTTTTCCCAAAAATGACTTTTTCCAAAAAAGGCCCTTTTTTGGAAAAAAGCAAAGGGGTTAACCTTACTTTTTTGCCGGAAAATGGCTTTTTCCAAAAAAGGCCCTTATTTGGAAGAAAGCAAAGGGGTTAACCTTACTTTTTTCCAAAAAATGGCTCTTTCCAAAAAAGGCCCTTTTTTGGAAAAAAGCAAAGGGGTTAACCTTACTTTTTTCCGAAAAAATGGCTTTTTCCTAAAAAGGCCCTTTTTGGAAAAAAGCAAAGGTGTTAACCTTACTTTTTTGCCCAAAAATGGCTTTTTCCAAAAAAGGCCCTTTTTTGGAAAAAAGCAAAGGGGTTAACCTTACTTTTTTGCCCGAAAATGGCTTTTTCCAAAAAGGCCCTTTTTGGAAAAAAGCAAAGGGGCTAACCTTACTTTTTTGCCTGAAAATAGCTATTTCCAAAAAAGGCCCTTTTTGGAAAAAAGCAAAGGGGTTCACCTTACTTTTTTGCCTGAAAATGGCTTTTTCCAAAAAAGGCCCTTTTTGGAAAAAAGCAAAGGGGTTAACCTTACTTTTTTCCAAAAAATGGCTTTTTCCAAAAAAGGGCCTTTTTGGAAAAAAGCAAAGAGGTTAACCTTACTTTTTTCCCAAAAATGACTTTTTCCAAAAAAGGCCCTTTTTTGGAAAAAAGCAAAGGGGTTAACCTTACTTTTTTGCCGGAAAATGGCTTTTTCCAAAAAAGGCCCTTATTTGGAAGAAAGCAAAGGGGTTAACCTTACTTTTTTCCAAAAAATGGCTCTTTCCAAAAAGGCCCTTTTTTGGAAAAAAGCAAAGGGGTTAACCTTACTTTTTTCCGAAAAAATGGCTTTTTCCTAAAAAGGCCCTTTTTGGAAAAAAGCAAAGGTGTTAACCTTACTTTTTTGCCCAAAAATGGCTTTTTCCAAAAAAGGCCCTTTTTTGGAAAAAAGCAAAGGGGTTAACCTTACTTTTTTGCCCGAAAATGGCTTTTTCCAAAAAGGCCCTTTTTGGAAAAAAGCAAAGGGGCTAACCTTACTTTTTTGCCTGAAAATAGCTATTTCCAAAAAAGGCCCTTTTTGGAAAAAGCAAAGGGGTTAGCCTTACTTTTTTGCCCGAAAATGGCTTTTTCCAAAAAAGGCCCTTTTTTGGAAAAAAGCAAAGGGGTTAACCTTACTTTTTGCCTGAAAATGGCTATTTCCAAAAAAAGCCCTTTTTTGGAAAAAAGCAGAGGGGTTAACCTTACTTTTTTGCCCGAAAATGGCTATTTCCAAAAAAGACCCTTTTTTGGAAAAAGCAAAGGGGTTAGCCTTACTTTTTTGCCCGAAAATGGCTTTTTCCAAAAAAGGCGCTTTTGGAAAAAAGCAAAGGGGTTAACCTTACTTTTTTGCCCGAAAATGGCTTTTTCCAAAAAAGGCCCTTTTTGGAAAAAAGCAAAGGGGCTAACCTTACTTTTTTGCCTGAAAATAGCTATTTCCAAAAAAGGCCCTTTTTGGAAAAAGCAAAGGGGTTAGCCTTACTTTTTTGCCCGAAAATGGCTTTTTCCAAAAAAAGGCGCTTTTGGAAAAACGCAAAGGGGTTAACCTTACTTTTTTGCCCGAAAATGGCTTTTTCCAAAAAAGGACCTTTTTTAGAAAAAAGGAAAGGGGTTAACCTTACTTTTTTGCCCGAAAATGGCTATTTCCGAAAAATGCCCTTTTTGGAAAAAAGCAAAGGGGTTAACCTTACTTTTTTTGCAAAAAATGGCTTTTTCCAAAAAAGGGCATTAAAAGGGCATTTGGAAAAAAGCAAAGGGGTTAACCTTACTTTTTTCCCAAAAAATGACTTTTTCCAAAAAAGGCCCTTTTTTGGAAAAAAGCAAAGGGGTTAACCTTACTTTTTGCCTGAAAATGGCTATTTCCAAAAAAGGCCCTTTTTTGGAAAAAAGCAGAGGGGTTAACCTTACTTTTTTGCCCGAAAATGGCTATTTCCAAAAAAGGCCCTTTTTTGGAAAAAAGCAGAGGGGTTAACCTTACTTTTTTAGAAAAAGCCATTTTCGGGCAAAAAAGTAAGGCTAACCTCTTTGCTTTTTCCAAAAAAGGGCCTTTTTTGGAAATAGCTATTTTCGGGCAAAAAAGTAAGGTTAACCCCTTTGCTTTTTTCCAAAAAGCGCCTTTTTTGGAAATAGCCATTTTCGGGCAAAAAAGTAAGGTTAGCCCCTTTGCTTTTTTCCAAAAAGGGCCTTTTTTGGAAAAAGCCATTTTTCGGGCAAAAAAGTAAGGTTAACCCCTTTGCTTTTTTCCAAAAAGGGCCTTTTTTGGAAAAAGCCATTTTTGGGCAAAAAAGTAAGGTTAACCCCTTTGCTTTTTTCCAAAAAAGGGCCTTTTTTTGAAATAGCCATTTTCAGGCAAAAAGTAAGGTTAACCCCTTTGCTTTTTTCCAAAAAAGGGCCTTTTTTGGATAAAGCCATTTTTGAGCAAAAAAGTAAGGTTAACCCCTTTGCTTTTTTCCAAAAAGGGCCTTTTTTGGAAAAAGCCATTTTCGGGCAAAAAAGTAAGGTTAACCCCTTTGCTTTTTTCCAAAAAGGGCCTTTTTTGGAAAAAGCCATTTTTTGGAAAAAGGTAAGGTTAACCCCTTTGCTTTTTTCCAAAAAGGGCCTTTTTTGGGAAAAGCCATTTTCGGGCAAAAAAGTAAGGTTAACCCCTATGCTTTTTTCCAAAAGAGGGCCTTTTTTGGAAAAAGCCATTTTTGGGCAAAAAAGTAAGGTTAACCCCTTTGCTTTTTTCCAAAAATGGGCCTTTTTTGGAAAAAGCCATTTTCGGGAAAAAAAGTAAGGTTAACCCCTTTGCTTTTTTCCAAAAAGGGCCTTTTTTGGAAAAAGCCATTTTCGGGCAAAAAAGTAACCCCTTTGCTTTTTTCCAAAAAGGGCCTTTTTTGGAAATAGCCATTTTCGGGCAAAAAAGGGCCTTTTTTGGAAAAAAGCAAAGGGGTTAACCTTACTTTTTTCCCAAAAAATGACTTTTTCCAAAAAAGGCCCTTTTTTGGAAAAAAGCAAAGGGGTTAACCTTACTTTTTTGCCCGAAAAATGGCTTTTTCCAAAAAAGGCCCTTTTTGGAAAAAAGCAAAGGGGCTAACCTTACTTTTTTGCCCGAAAATGGCTATTTCCAAAAAAGGCGCTTTTTGGAAAAAAGCAAAGGGGTTAACCTTACTTTTTTGCCCGAAAATAGCTATTTCCAAAAAAGGCCCTTTTTGGAAAAAGCAAAGGGGTTAGCCTTACTTTTTTGCCCGAAAATGGCTTTTTCTAAAAAAGGGCCTTTTTTGGAAAAAAGCAAAGGGGTTAACCTTACTTTTTTCCCAAAAAATGACTTTTTCCAAAAAAGGCCCTTTTTGGAAAAAGCAAAGGGGTTAGCCTTACTTTTTTGCCCGAAAATGGCTTTTTCCAAAAAAGGCCCTTTTTTGGAAAAAAGCAAAGGGGTTAACCTTACTTTTTGCCTGAAAATGGCTATTTCCAAAAAAGGCCCTTTTTTGGAAAAAAGCAGAGGGGTTAACCTTACTTTTTTGCCCGAAAATGGCTATTTCCAAAAAAGACCCTTTTTTGGAAAAAGCAAAGGGGTTAGCCTTACTTTTTTGCCCGAAAATGGCTTTTTCCAAAAAAGGCGCTTTTGGAAAAAAGCAAAGGGGTTAACCTTACTTTTTTGCCCGAAAATGGCTTTTTCCAAAAAAGGCCCTTTTTGGAAAAAAGCAAAGGGGCTAACCTTACTTTTTTGCCTGAAAATAGCTATTTCCAAAAAAGGCCCTTTTTGGAAAAAGCAAAGGGGTTAGCCTTACTTTTTTGCCCGAAAATGGCTTTTTCCAAAAAAAGGCGCTTTTGGAAAAAAGCAAAGGGGTTAACCTTACTTTTTTGCCCGAAAATGGCTTTTTCCAAAAAAGGACCTTTTTTAGAAAAAAGGAAAGGGGTTAACCTTACTTTTTTGCCCGAAAATGGCTATTTCCGAAAAATGCCCTTTTTGGAAAAAAGCAAAGGGGTTAACCTTACTTTTTTTGCAAAAAATGGCTTTTTCCAAAAAAGGGCATTAAAAGGGCATTTGGAAAAAAGCAAAGGGGTTAACCTTACTTTTTTCCCAAAAAATGACTTTTTCCAAAAAAGGCCCTTTTTTGGAAAAAAGCAAAGGGGTTAACCTTACTTTTTGCCTGAAAATGGCTATTTCCAAAAAAGGCCCTTTTTTGGAAAAAAGCAGAGGGGTTAACCTTACTTTTTTGCCCGAAAATGGCTATTTCCAAAAAAGGCCCTTTTTTGGAAAAAAGCAGAGGGGTTAACCTTACTTTTTTAGAAAAAGCCATTTTCGGGCAAAAAAGTAAGGCTAACCTCTTTGCTTTTTCCAAAAAAGGGCCTTTTTTGGAAATAGCTATTTTCGGGCAAAAAAGTAAGGTTAACCCCTTTGCTTTTTTCCAAAAAGCGCCTTTTTTGGAAATAGCCATTTTCGGGCAAAAAAGTAAGGTTAGCCCCTTTGCTTTTTTCCAAAAAGGGCCTTTTTTGGAAAAAGCCATTTTTCGGGCAAAAAAGTAAGGTTAACCCCTTTGCTTTTTTCCAAAAAGGGCCTTTTTTGGAAAAAGCCATTTTTGGGCAAAAAAGTAAGGTTAACCCCTTTGCTTTTTTCCAAAAAAGGGCCTTTTTTTGAAATAGCCATTTTCAGGCAAAAAGTAAGGTTAACCCCTTTGCTTTTTTCCAAAAAAGGGCCTTTTTTGGATAAAGCCATTTTTGAGCAAAAAAGTAAGGTTAACCCCTTTGCTTTTTTCCAAAAAGGGCCTTTTTTGGAAAAAGCCATTTTCGGGCAAAAAAGTAAGGTTAACCCCTTTGCTTTTTTCCAAAAAGGGCCTTTTTTGGAAAAAGCCATTTTTTGGAAAAAGGTAAGGTTAACCCCTTTGCTTTTTTCCAAAAAGGGCCTTTTTTGGGAAAAGCCATTTTCGGGCAAAAAAGTAAGGTTAACCCCTATGCTTTTTTCCAAAAGAGGGCCTTTTTTGGAAAAAGCCATTTTTGGGCAAAAAAGTAAGGTTAACCCCTTTGCTTTTTTCCAAAAATGGGCCTTTTTTGGAAAAAGCCATTTTCGGGAAAAAAAGTAAGGTTAACCCCTTTGCTTTTTTCCAAAAAGGGCCTTTTTTGGAAAAAGCCATTTTCGGGCAAAAAAGTAACCCCTTTGCTTTTTTCCAAAAAGGGCCTTTTTTGGAAATAGCCATTTTCGGGCAAAAAAGGGCCTTTTTTGGAAAAAAGCAAAGGGGTTAACCTTACTTTTTTCCCAAAAAATGACTTTTTCCAAAAAAGGCCCTTTTTTGGAAAAAAGCAAAGGGGTTAACCTTACTTTTTTGCCCGAAAAATGGCTTTTTCCAAAAAAGGCCCTTTTTGGAAAAAAGCAAAGGGGCTAACCTTACTTTTTTGCCCGAAAATGGCTATTTCCAAAAAAGGCGCTTTTTGGAAAAAAGCAAAGGGGTTAACCTTACTTTTTTGCCCGAAAATAGCTATTTCCAAAAAAGGCCCTTTTTGGAAAAAGCAAAGGGGTTAGCCTTACTTTTTTGCCCGAAAATGGCTTTTTCTAAAAAAGGGCCTTTTTTGGAAAAAAGCAAAGGGGTTAACCTTACTTTTTTCCCAAAAAATGACTTTTTCCAAAAAAGGCCCTTTTTTGGAAAAAAGCAAAGGGGTTAACCTTACTTTTTTCCCAAAAATGACTTTTTCCAAAAAAGGCCCTTTTTTGGAAAAAAGCAAAGGGGTTAGCCTTACTTTTTTGCCTGAAAACGGCTTTTTCCAAAAAAGGCCTTTTTTTGGAAAAAAGCAAAGGGGTTAACCTTACTTTTTTGCCGGAAAATGGCTTTTTCCAAAAAAGGCCCTTATTTGGAAGAAAGCAAAGGGGTTAACCTTACTTTTTTCCAAAAAATGGCTCTTTCCAAAAAAGGCCCTTTTTTGGAAAAAAGCAAAGGGGTTAACCTTACTTTTTTCCGAAAAAATGGCTTTTTCCTAAAAAGGGCCTTTTTGGAAAAAAGCAAAGGTGTTAACCTTACTTTTTTCCCCGAAAATGGCTTTTTCCAAAAAAGGCCCTTTTTGGAAAAAAGCAAAGGTGTTAACCTTACTTTTTTCCCCGAAAATGGCTCTTTCCAAAAAAGGCCCTTTTTTGGAGAAAAGCAAAGGGGTTAACCTTACTTTTTTGCCCGAAAATGGCTTTTTCCAAAAAAGGCCCTTTTTGGAAAAAAGCAAAGGTGTTAACCTTACTTTTTTCCCCGAAAATGGCTTTTTCCAAAAAAGTCCTTTTTTTGAAAAAAGCAAAGGGGTTAATATAATATTTTTCGGATTTTTTCCAATATTTTTTGTAAAATAATATAATATTTTTCGGATTTTTTCCAATATTTTTTGGAAAAATAACATAATATTTTTTGGATTTTTTGCAATATTTTTTCGAAAAATATTATAATATTTTTCGGTTTTATTCCAATATTTTTTCGAAAAATAACATAATATTTTTCGGATTTTTTCCAATATTTTTTCGAAAAATAATGTTATATTTTTCAGATTTTTTCCAATATCTTTTTGAAAAATAATATAATATTTTTTTTATTTTTTCCAATATTTTTTCGAAAAATATCATAATATTTTGCGGATTTTTTCCAATATTTTTTCGAAAAATAACAATATTTTTCGGATTTTTTTCCAATATTTTTTTAAAAAATAATATAATATTTTTCAGATTTTTTCCAATATTTTTTGAAAAATATTATCATATTTTTCGGATTTTTTCCAATATTTTTTCGAAAAATATTATAATATTTTTCGGATTTTCTCCAAGATGTTTTGAAGCCATCCAGTTTGTTCATTGAATATTATTACAACCACCTTTTAAAGACATGAAAGAAATGCTGAACCCATTTCAGCTGTTAGATTTTGGTTCACTGTGTTTACTATGCCCAAATTTCCACAGTTGTAGAGTTGTAAAAAGAAATCATTGTGAACTAAAAGATTTGTTAAAGTGTGTTCTCTACAAGCAAGAATTCATTACAAAATACAAATTAATCAATCAATCAATCAATTGATTAGGGTGATAACAAATATATATTACCATGTCTAGAAAAGTTGATAGAAAAATACAAATGATACAAAATTATCAAAACTTCAAAAAATAAGTGTTATCTAACTGCTACCCAATGCCAACTTTAGCCAAATTAGCCATATGCTAGGAACATGGAATCTAACTAGAGAAGCTATGCTTCAAATCCTGAGGAATGGTTTGGAGATCGTGATTTTTGCTGCTTACAAGGGTGACTTCATGCAATTTCCATCCGATCCTGAGGCAAGTTCTATTTCTATTAACAGTTAGTCAAAATCACCCATCAAAGAATGCTATTCTTGTTGGGGATACAAGTCGTCAATGTTCACAGCAACGGTCATCCCCCAGAAAGGAAACCTGTGATCATGCGCAGAAAGCATATTTGGTCTGTGGAAAGAATATGGGTGGAAAATCCAACCACAATCCAAACAAGGATTAGCAAAGAGACAGAGATTCTCGCGTATGGTAATAGGTTTCTGCTGATCTGGTTTGAACATTACCAGCAATACAAAAGACTAAGACAAAAGGGGTAGTCCTCGGTATCCTCAACAAATTCCTGCTCATGGTTGAGTCAAAAACAGTTGACATGTTTGGCAGGCTGTGGATTAAATAGCAAACTGTTAGGAAGATAGATAAAGCATTTAGCTGAACAGCTAAGTAAGCTGTGTTGTGAGAGGTTGCTTAGTCAGTTTAGATTATGCCTAATGTCTGAAAAAACTGTTCAATTTTCAGACTATTCACTTGTTCTCCAGTCCATGTTTTGGAGATACAAAAAATTTGAATTCCAAATTTGCTTTGGAGCAGGAAATTTGAATGAAGAACGGAGGACAATCACTTTGCAAACAAAGAATTTCCCCAGACCACTTCAAATCCATTGCTACGTTGAGTTTTCACAAGATGTTATTAGCTGGAAATTGATGGCAGTTATTTCACTCGAAATGAGGAATACGTGATTCAAAATTTACTTTAAATCTGGTTTTTTGGATGGTAATCATTGCTTAAAATGACCACGCAGCATCTCAGAAGATGGTTAAGCCTTTCAACTAAACTGTGATAAAAACTATTTGACAGCAGCTTTTTGACTGCAGGGAGCTAGTTAAGTTCTTTTGGGTATTTTCTCTTGCCTACATGGACAATTTAATCTAATTTCATCCAATCATTTCTTACGCTGCTCATTCCTTTAAATTTCTAGTCAACTTTTCAGCCGATATTTAGCCCTCGTTGAGCGTGATCCCTAAAGCAACAGAGTCTCACCATGGGTATTGGGAAACATAGAATGCGTTATATATATGTAAAGCATCCAAAAGCATTAGATGCGTCTACCTTTGTGCATCATCTGTGTGTATGCATAATCTACAACACGCGATTCTGCAGAGATCTTCAGATTCCGAGATATAATCTGGAGTATGTAACAAAAGGATTTTCCCATTTAGCTCTTAAGGTCTGCAATGAAATCCCAATAAGCATCAGGGAGCTTCCCAAGGATGCTTTCCTCAAATGTGGCCAGTGTTGGTTTTGAACCCACTTCACAAATAATTTGAAAAGAGGATTACAATGATCAATTGGGTGGCCGTAGCAAGCTCTTTGTTTCGCAGACCTTTTTTCTTTTGGAATAATAGGTCCACACATAGGCTAAGTGGTTCTGCACTCTCTCCTTTGAAGTAGCTTGAACACCACAACAACTTATTGCAAATAATTTGCAAGTAAAGTCGATTTGGAAATGCTGCCATCTGAACATTCGAAGGTAGGCTTAATGCTTTTTATGCTTTACAGAATACCAGGTGATTCATAAAAAAAGCCCGACGTTTGAAAGGGTACTGCTCCCTGAATAACCAATGATATTTTGCAATATCTCATTGAATAGCTAACATGTTCAATTATTTGTAGAAATTTTCCTGGCTAAAGTCGGTCACTCCGCTCAGATTCTCTAGGCAATTTTCCAAAATGAGTCCCTTTGAGAAACCCTAAAAAACGTGCTAAAATTACAAGCAAAAGTCAGCACGCTTCAGCACGTCCTTTCGTTTTGGTGGGTTGAAAAGTCTTCCCCCTAATGTGAATACTCAGGACAAAATATCAAAATATCCACTCTCCCATGAGGACAAAATAAACGAACCAAGAGTCATTATTGCTAGGAAGGAGAACAAAGGGAGATTTTGCTTGCTATTTTCACTCGTTTTTGCAGGTTTTCGAAAGGGTCTTTGCAGAAATCTCCTATTTCGACAGGAAGGATTAAATTACTGAACCTAATTTGACATATAGGGGTAGTTTGACACAAGGCAGTTTTCAATGTCAATGCTTTGATATTCAGAGAGCAAGATTTTTTCAAACGCTGGGTGTTTTTATTGATTCAACCTTACTCATGCTCATATAACCCATATAACACCTTTCCCAAAACCCATGGTTTCACAAGCTTTACCCGATCTTCACCCAACAGACTTTTTACCTACTCTACAAAGACTCCAGGGCTGTCGTGATAGGAGGGTGTAGGGGGATAACACCTTCTACAAAAGTGGCTGTCGGCGAATGAAATTCAAGCCAGCATTTTTCAGCCTGACTTCAATGAAAAGTATGTACGAAAAGTATTTGTTGGAGAATTTCTATCCAAAGGTGGGAAGCCCCAATTCTCCTCATCAAAGTATTGATTCTATGAGAATTTAATCTGCGAGAAATACATGTTTATGGGTCCCACCTTACTTTTTCATAAAGGTAACATATTCCAAATACTGATATTTCCTGGAGACCAATAGACCAATAGACTCGCATTTCAAAAGATGAATGTCAGATCATGGAGCCTGTATCTAATCACAAAAAGGTGGGAATTTTTTAATTTCATTTTTTAATGCCCACGCCCATTTTCAACAAATTTACAGTTTAGACCCCCTCCCCTTCACAACGGACCTGAAGGAACCTGCATCAAGCGATATTTTGAGACAAACGTTCGATCTAAGTAGGGGTAACTGCCATGCGCATTCAAAACTCACGGTATAGGAAGTTCAACTCGGCATTTATTATCGTGCGATTCAGATTCGTAAAAGGTCTATTATTAACAAATTTTCACTCAACTTCTGGTTGATTATAATCAATTTGATTCCTGCTGGTTTCCGTAAAAGTGTGTCTCGGACTTTAACTTATGTATTATCTGTTCCAGTTCTACAAATGTTCTGCTGTTAAAAAATGTTTTGTCATTGAAAAACGTATCGGTACAAGAGCAAAATTCTCTCCAATGGGCCTAAATTCTCTGGCAATGAACTTTGAATTTGAATGAACTAAAAACCGCCAGCAGTTAATGCCAGATCCTTTGCCTTGGCACATTCCGTTGTGGGGCTCTCAAGATTATGATCCTCCAAGGTCCCATAAATCCAGTCCTACTATGGATCCTATTAAGTAGATCTATTTGGAGCAAAAAGGGCTCGATTTATGGGACCTTGGCGGATCATAATCTTGAGAGCCCCACAACAGAATGTGTCAGAGCAAAGGATCTGGCATTAACTGCTGGCGGTTTTTAGACATTGGAATTAATTGTTGATGTTTCAATTTCTGCATTTTCAGTGACTTCCATGAGATTCAAGGGTTTCAATTTCAAAGAACGCAACTCCTCGCGGCAGTAACTTTGGGAATGATATTCTTCATGGAAGTTCATAAATTTTGAGGTTTGGTTTCTGAAAAAGAAGATACGTTTCTATGGTACGAATTCACGGCCAAAAATGGTACATTCCAACTAAGAAACGCCTGATTAACAATAAGTGCTACAAGCCTGTTGCAATTGGATTGAAAGGGAATATACACATCTGAAAATTGCTCAAGCCACTTGTGGACAAATCCTAGCTTATCAGATATCAGAATTTCCTATTGATATAGATTAGTTACTCAAATATGTAGCGGCACACTTCGTACCCTATTGTTTTTGCGCGTCTATCGTTATTGAGGGCTTAAGCCTAGTTTTCATACAGCGGTGAGTGCCGGGAGGATGGCAGATGGCAGAAAGCAACCACGGGCAATCAAAAAATATGAACTTTACAAGATTTACGCCACAAGACCACGTAAAAGCCGAACTGTATCGGAGATGAATTCACAGTTCATTTCTGGTCTAGGCACTCTTTACATTTTTCTCCAGTGTTATGCAAATATTCTCCTAATTCAACGAATGCCCATTCTCATAAAAAACAGTACCTACTAAATAAAAAATTTGACGTTTCAATAGTCATAACAATCTGAGAATCTTAGGCCCATCAGAGAAGAATTCCACTATTTTAAATACACCAACATCTAATATCAAAAAAACAATTTTACTTTGGATGCGAGCGTCGCTTCTTGCCACTTAACTCAACATCAAAGCCTTTAATGGCCTCCGCAGTTTCTTTGCTTACTTTGTCCTCTGACCCCGACTTTGACCTTTTATCAACTGCGTTTGCAAGTGACTCCAACTCGTTTTCCACATCATTATCCTTTTTCGCTTCTCGTTTATTCATGGACTTGAGGAGCTTTTCGATTAATTCTCGCTCACGATCGGATTTTGTAGATTTCTTTGCGTGTACATTTCGCTTTGACTCTACAGCAACATCTTCTACGATTACGGATTTCTTGGACTCACTGTCTTTACCTACAATGTAGGAAAAAGATTTAGACAGCAATCACAAAATGATTTTAAAATGGTGACAAATATGATGGATAGGCCGTTTACAAGAAGAGGGCAAATTTTTGCCGGTGGATTTTGAAAGCAGTAGATTTTGAAGACCGACACCTTTTGATATCAACCACTCAACCTCCTTAGCAAACTACCTTAACTTCCAAGAAGATTTACCTACTCGACTTTTTGTATTTCTTCAGCAAATCAGTGACCTCATTCTTCAATAAATCCAAAGAAATCTTTGGCTTTTAATCAACCTTAACATTCGATCTTTAAACTTATACCTGTAGATCTCTTTTCCAAATGAATTTCTAAGAAGATACATACTTTAGTTTACCTACTTGATTTTTTGTATTTCTTCAGCAAATTAGTGACTTCATTCATCAAAGAATCCAACGAGACCTTTGGCTTTGGGTCACCTTTAACCTCTGATCTCTTGGCCTCTTTAGCCGTCAATTTACTTGAGACCATCTTCTTAACTCCATTCAATGTCATATCTGCGACCTCCTCTGGTCTTAAGGAATTGTCCTCACTGACTTTCTTGATAAGATTGTCGATTTGTTTCTCGATAGCTGACTTCGCTTCTGGAAAGAGAACTGCGATAATGAATAACTTGCACACATCAAATTGTGCTGGCACCCTTAAAGCCCTTTCATGCTTCCTGGAGGCTTACTCAATTCCATTGGCTAGAACAGGTTCTTTTGTGCTGGTTTCTACTGTGTTAAGAGCAACTCGTACTGGATAGAAGGGGAGAGAGAAGGGGAAAGAGAAGGGGAAAGAGAAGGGGAATGAGAAGGGGAAAGAGAAGGGGAATGAGAAAAGGGGCAATTAATCAGAGGTTTCAGCCATATCATGCAAATAGCCTGAATAACATCATAGACCGGTTAAGCGGCTAAGCCTCGAAAGTCTCCCTCCGTTGCATGACACAATCAGACGATTCTTGCTTTAAACTACTTTAGGGAGAGACAGTTTCGCGGGCAGAAAGTTTCAAGATTTTCGCGTTTTTCGGCATTCTTCGCAAAAGTTTCTGCCAAGGCATAATCTAAATTTAAAATTCGCGAAAGTTTTTCCATTCAATTTTTTTCGTTTCTTCAACTTTTTGCTTTGCTAATCACCCTGATCTTTAGTCTCTTGGGCTAAACTAAAATAAAAGCTTGTCACTGTTACTGTGAGTAGTACTGAAAAGAAATAGGACATTGTGTCTTTTCCCTCACTTTTCTTCAGTCGTGAAAGTTTTTTCACGCGTAAATGCATCTTTTATTCTTGATCGGAAAAGTTTTCGTCGCGAAATTTGCAGGACAAAACGTCATTCGCGAAAGTTTATGTCCTAAATTTTGCGATTTTTTCTTCTTGTGAAACTTTCTGCCCGTGAAACTTTCTGCCCCTAAAGTAGTTTCTAATACCCATGCAGTAAGGAAATGTGCTCACCCTTTTTCGCCTTTTTCTCAGCAATCATTTTCCTTACATTCTCCAACATTTGTTCCCCGGAATCACTTACAATAACGCTATCTTTTTTCTCAGTTGTAGGTTCTTCCGCAATGGAATTCTCGGTAGTGGAAGCAGCTTTCTTGGAATTAATGCCATCTCTCAAAAGTTGTGTTTTCACAAGTCTCTTGACATTTTTGTATAACGCTTCTAATTCACTATCAGAATCAACGACTGATTTCTTCTGGTTGATTGCATTATCCTGGGCAGCTTCCTTCTTTCCATAATTTGTCCAGCCTTTAATGGGAGAAAAAGTAAACCAGAGACTGATAACATTTTCTGCTTCGAAGGGGCAGATATTTCAGTGGTGTTAGGCAAGGAAAGAGCGAGGCTCAAGCTTCAAATCTCGCTCATTTTGCAGTTGTTTGACAATCACACAGATTTGCCATCCGCTTTTCGACAATGGAAGCATAATTTTGAAGATAACGGGGCATTTCTACCGTTATAAATGATTTCAACAGTGGCTTTGATGGCTTGGATAAAGCCATCAGACACACTGGTCACGTGCAAGGAAGAATAGTTTTGCCAGTTTTGTTTACATTTTCTGTGCGAGGCCAATGTACAAAAATGAAACTTTATCTATCGGTCAAGGGCTAACACAGATGTGAAAAGTTTGTTTGGTAAGAGCTTTTAGCTTTTAGCACAAGAATTAAAAAACAATGGCACGGAAATGAAACTTCCACGTTCAATCTTCGTCTATGATTAACTTGTAGTATTAAAAAGAGATCAGATCATTCAACACTGGACAGCCAACATCTTTCCAGCACTGATTTATTGGTAGTAAGAGGAGCCGAAAACAAGCAAGCACAAACCTTGGGCATCTCTCTTCTTTTTTGCTTCGACTTCTTGCAATAAATTCTCTAAAAGTGTTTCCAAGCTGGACATATCTCCCTTCGTCTCTGATGAGTCAAGTGGGAGTGCTGGCGGGGATGCCTCCTTCATTTGTACCACTGAAAGCAAAGAAAATAAGTTAGTAGCTGCAATAAAGGGCAGCAGTGTATAAACAAAACGCGTTTCATCGAGCATCGGGCTCCAATCTTTGCAAAACCTTAAAGGTCGATAGAATTATTGTTAAAAACAACTGCTAAACACCAGTCGTGAGTTCTTTCCAAGTTTTCAAGCCTTGAACTTTCATAAATTCAACGATTAATCTTCGTAAGTTAGGCCATTTATCGTCACCATTTTGCATGTTGTACAAGTGTACGATGGCGCGAAAAGGAGGCTAGCAATGTGGGTGGTATAATATCAACACATTTAGCACCCTCGTTCAGGTCAACGCGAAGTGATGTCATACAAGATGATATCATTTCGCACTTCTTACCGGATCGAAAAATGAAGTTTGGCAGATTAAAGGAGAAAAAAATTGAAAAAAGTACTAAACACAACAGTGTAATCTCTTGAATAATCAACAATTATACCAACCCTGGACTTGTCCTTTAAAACTGAATGTGCAAAATGCTATTGCCTGATTCTTTCAACAAAACAGATCGAAGGGATCTTCAGGTAAAATGCCATAATTCCAGAGAGAGCGATATCGCGAGAGCAAGACTTTAAAAGTACGCCCCTTTTGACCAAGAGATATCAGCAAATCAAAGAGAAAAGGGAAGCAACGGACGAAAAGGTATAACTCTAGTCTAAATACGACAAAGGCCCTGGAGACGAGTTTGGTTGATAGCAGAAAGACCGCTGAATGTTTTGCGACTTTTCTCATCTTTTTGTGAGCAAAGATGATCGAGGAAAATTTAACTTTACGAAAGTCAATTGTTTCGTATAATGCCTGGAAAATGCGAAGGATGCAACTTGCAAATCTGACCAATACGATTTTCCAAATCCAATAAGCTCTATGTTCCCTGCACCGCCTGCACCCAATACTTTCAACATTCTTTAGCAACCTTCTTCAACTGCAAAAGTTCTGCTGTCGTCCATTCAATTCTCTTAAATTCTCTCAGTTTCAACAAATACATTTTAATAGCTACCAACGGAAACCGTAATTATCAGCCTATCTTACTAGAAATAACGATTGTCGGTGAGTGCTGTGCATAGTAATGTTTGCACAGGTCCATTTCCTGACTCCGCAGTTTACACTCATTGAATTGCGATGCATGACAAATCGGTATATTGGCTTTGAGTCAATTAACAAGAGGAGAACAGAGAGGTGACGTAAATGTTCTTTTGCTGCCAATAAAAGAATTCCAACCATTCCGATCCCATTTCAATAGCCGCTGACCGAAGTCACTGCAAAGTTATTGAAAACAGACAGAAAAACAGACAAGCATCGAGAATCGATCTCGCCTAGGGAAGCCACTGCGCAGGAATAGGTGGCTGCTGCGCAGCAAAAATAAATACGTGTTCTTTTTCAGCCTTCCTGGGTGAGCTGATGGTGGGTATCAGCTTCAAGTATTTAACACAGTTCACAGTCTCTGGGCCAAAATAATCAAGATTCTCACATCTTTAAAATTTTCAAGAGTTATCTATCTTCGTTGCTTCGTTGCGCGCTTGTCCTTTAACAAAATTACCTTGGCTGTCAGCGACATCTTTCTTTTTCTTATCAACTCCATCCAAGGCTTGCTCGATCAATGATTTTAGTTCGTTGATTTTGTCTCTCTTGTCGTTCTTTGCATGTTTTGATTCTGAGATCTTTTTGTCGATAAATCCAGCTAGGCCTTTTGAAAATTCGTCATCTCGTTTCAAGATCTGCGGGATATGAAAAGTTTATTTCAAACTGACTTAGTCAGAAAAATGCTTAGATATTTGTGCGCTTTTAACAGGTGAGGCAAAATTGTTTAAGAATATAAATCTGTAACGGATGAGGTAACGGATGTTTTTTTATTCAAATATAAAAATTTACAATGCAAAGAGACACTACAACTACAACTACAACTACCTACACTACAAACGATTAAAGACTAATGGGTCAGGATTCATCATCAGAATCAGTTCACACGAATCCAGATATTTTTGAAAACGCATCTTTTTTCTCCGTATAAAAATATCCCCGTCCACATGAGGAGCGTTTTCGAAAATATTCCCGTCCACATGAAAACGCTATGATACTTGAAATCAGAAAAATATAAAAGAGTGCCCTCGCGTGATCCCCAAAGATCCCAGCGCATGCTCTGATGGCTTACAAATCGAGCTCATGCTCTGTTACGTCAGCTTTTTCGAAAAGCTACATTTTCACCCGTCCACACGAGAACCGGAAAAAGCGTCTTCAAAAGATCCACTCTGGAGAGCGTTTTTGAAAAGCTTCGTTTTCGGGGACCAAAAACGCTGTCTCTGGGTGGACGCCAACACAAAACGGCGTTTTCAAAAACGTCCGGATACGTGTGGACTAGGCCTAAAACAATTACACTTACAATTTGGCTTTGTTTTGCTAACAAAGCCCCTTCAACACACCCAACTATAACAGAAACGGCGGGCCAAAAGTTACGTCGCTTGGAGCCTTTAACCAGCATGCTTTGCGTGGCAGCCATCTGCGAAAGCAATGAAGGTGAAGTTGTGTTTTTAAGCAACAAGCGCTGGTATCGCAGCGGTAGGGAAGACCTGGTCGAGTCCATGACCCTTCGTGATGACGCTCAAGTGATGGGGTATGGGACCCAGCCTGACTATACGTATCAATATCATGACACTAAACTAAACACATGATCAGCCATGGACATGTTAAGCCGGATCTCCAATTGGCGGAAAAATATCGAGGCGGAAAATTTCCAGCAATCTGATTGGCTAATCAAATTGTCGCCGCGGAAAAATGTCGAGCCGAGTAGGCATGCGTTCTACTTTTCGCGGCTCGACATTTCTCCGCCTAGTGGAGATCCGGATCAAGGCCCCAGCAGGGACTTGAGCCGCTAGCAGGGACTAGCTAGCAGAGACTAGCTAGCAGGGACTAAAATCTTAGGACTGTTCCTTTCTGGTTACACGACTGCATCACAACACCTTCAACGTTAACGCGCTGTTGGTCCATGGGTTGTAGGAAAAGTAGAATTTCCTATTATATTTCAAGTAACATGGCCTATATCTTGTTCTCAAGAGCACGAGAGCACAGCCTTATAGGCCATTTTACTTGTTGGGCCAGCCAAGATGAGGATGATGCTAAATCGACGGGACAACGGAGAGGATGGAAAAACAGAGAACACACAAGGTAGGCCTGACAGTTCTTACTCTTTACAACGATAATTACTCTAATAGGAAATTCTACTTTTCCCAAAACCCATGGTTGGTCTACGTGTGTTTATGTGTGGTGCGATATTTTCTTGTTTATAGGAAGCCTAAACTATTATCCTTTCCCATGCAGTCATAGCAATTTCAAACTTGTCAATAAAGGGCTCCATCAATGAGCTGAAGGAATTAAAGAGTTAAAGTAATACTTTTAAAGTATAATAAATCTATTTATTGTCTTATTTAAATCAGTAAAACAAATCTGTTAAAGGACAAGTCCGGGGTTGTTATAATTGTTGACTATTCACGAGACCTAGGCTTCCTACCGTTGTGAACGGTGTGTAGTACTTTTTTCGATTTTTCAGTCTTTTTAGCAGTGAAACTACATATTTCAATCTGCTAATTAGTGAGAAATGACGTCATTATCTATGACGTCATGTTGACCTGAACGAGGCTGCCAAATGTGTTGATATTATACCACTCACATTTCTAGCCTCCTTATCGCGCCTTCGCACACTAGTACAAAATAAAAAATGGTGACGATATTTGGCCTAACTTACGAAGATTTATTAACCAATTTATGAAAGTTGGAGGCATCAAAACTTGGAAAGAAGTCACGACTGGTGTTCAACAGTTGGTAAGGTTGCTTTTTAAAAATAATTTTATCAACCCCGGACTTGTCCTTGAAAGAACAATTGTCACCCAGGCTCCTTTGCGGGCACACAGCAGTTTTCGCATGTCTTCAAGTCAAATTTGGCCTTACATCAGAAACAGCGGATCCATGCATCAGCATTCGTATTGATAGAAAAGTTTGACTTTCCTGCACGGTGGATCTAGACTTATGACGATGAGTCCCTTGTATCCCAGCGATAAACCTTGCTCAACAGGGACTCATGATAAAACAGTGAAAAAAGTTGGCCCTATTTTCTGCAATCATCAATGGAATTATGATGGAATCACGGCTCCGAATCGCAATCCCGTGGGAGTGTTTTCAATTCTTCAATCGAATCGAAAATTCTACCACATTTACACCATAACAATAGTAATTCACAAATCTCGCAATCTTGGTACTCAAGGAATCACGGCGTTTGGGACCAAACAGCGCCAGATTTTTTAGAGTAATATTATGATTCTCTGTTGACCAAAGCACCATCAATAAGTCAAAGAGCACAGGGAAACAAGCGACCGAAGCACCATCAATAAGTCGAAGAGCACAGGGAAACAAGCGACTAAGGTGGACCTATACCGGGTGAGACAGAAAAAGTTGCCACTTTTGAAAATTCATAGCACCAAGAGAGTTGAATGATTGAAAGAGTTACATGATTCAAAATCCGGTTAAAAGCCGAAAGGTTGAATTATTTTTGTGATCTTTCTTGCTGTCAGCACTACAGGTGTAGGTAAATTCAACCTTGTAAAAAATTCGTGGTTGCAAAATGACTGAAAAAGGGCCTAAAACGTCGATCAAATTGCAAGGGGTCTTCTTCCACCAGAACAATAAGCATTGGACGTTTCACCTCTTTCAAGAGTTAATCATTTTTCAAACAAATACTAAAGATTTTCAATCCCATAGCAGTAACTATGTTGTGGACATGTCTCACCAATGAAAAATGGTTTTTCCTTATTGCTCTGCGTGAGGAGTCCTACGATTTGATCGATGTTTTGATTTGATCGATGTTTTAGGCCCTTTTTCAGTCATTTATCAACCATGAAACTTTTAAAGGTTGAATTTACTTATACTTTCAGTGCTCGTGAGAAGGCGAGAAAAATCATAAAATACTTCGACCTTTTGGCGTTTAACGAGAATTTGAATCATTCAAATCTGTGAGGTACTCTTGATGAATTCTTAAAAGTGGGAATTTTTCAGGCTCACCAAGTAAATAAATTCTAAATGACTGACTGTTCCATCCAAAAGAACAATCCACACCTCCCGAGGCTTAATCAAGGCTTCCCATTGGCTAATCTCGATTATCTATCTGCTAATGGTTTAAATTCTATTCATCTGAAAGGCCCAGCGTTTGAAAGGATTGTATGAAAAGTTTCAAATAATCTCGCTGCTAAATTTTGATTTCCCTCTCTTATGCCACCCATACATCCATTACAAATTATGTAATTCGAAACTTGAGGATAATTTAGATTAATTCTTAAATAAATGAAATTAAAGCGAGCCTCGTAGCCTATCAATTAATTACCCCAAAAATGGAAGAAATATTTAAAGATTTTACATCATGCAAAGTCCGCCTACATTCCTTACACAATCATACGTGGTTTGCAAGGACAACGAAAACAAGCTTCCTTCCCAAATGAAAAGATATCTCCTACCACGTGCAGAATATTTACTCATGAACTGACCCCCTGCAGCGACCGCCTGCTGACTGAGCGTTTTGATTGAATTTCGCGCTTTCGCGCGCACTTCTCCTCCGCAGAGGCTCTTGCTTTCCAGGTGGCAGACAGAAAGGAAGGAGAAAAGCGGATGGGAGACCCACTTCCGTTCCTTCTCTGCTCCCACTTCCGTTCCTTCTCTGCTGCCTCTGTGGAGCAGCTAGTCCCTTGTACGTAAGCAAATGTTGATCCACAAGTCAACCCCTTGCTGTGACAACCTGGTGACTGAACATTTCGCCTTGAACTGAGCGTAATGAGGAGGTCATATGTAGCTGGAATGTACGTCACTTCTTGCAACATGGAAAACAAACTGTCCTTTCGAAATGCAATTGTTTCCTAGTACGTACAAATAACTACTCACAAACCAAGCCCCCTGCTATGCCCGCCCAATGTCTGCGCGTGTTCTTGAATCGAAGCGCTTCAGTGGGGTTTGTTACATTTGTCAAAACGTGCGTACGTTTGAAATTTTGAAAAACAAACTTTTTTCGAAATTAAAGATTTTGTCACGCACGTAGAAATTGTTTACTCATAAACAGAACCCCCTGCTGTGGCCTCCTAGTGTCTAAATGTTTCTTTCTTCTAGCTGAAATAAATCAGGGGGGTTTTATCCAGTTATGAAAACATTTCTGAAAAATGACTGAAAATTCGACCAAAATCTGTCCAACGACCAGCTTAGAAATAATGGCAACAGACAAGGCTGTCCTTTTTTTAATAATGTTAAATGAAAAACAAACGTAACAGTATGAACTGAGGAAAAAACTGAATACGAACTAAGAATAGTAAAATTCGGGGTGGTAACTTTGATACATGAAGCAACTGGTACGCGCAATCCATAACCGCAAGTGCAACGGATTTCGGCTTTCCACCATATAACAGACCTTCATAGACCATGGTTTTCTTGCAGAATGTATCATTTCTCCTCTGTTCGTTTAAGATTTGCAATTACTTCGACTTTTTTCAATTTCCAACGAATTCTATCAATAAAAGTTAAACTGCCGCCATTTTGAAAGCAATCAAGATATGAAAAAATTTCGACGGCAGATTTACCGCAAAGTACCCTAACTCCTTTTAGGCCAGTCAATTCAACGAAAAATGTAACAGAGTTTTATGCCCATCATTTGTTCGATTTGAGCCAGATGTTTGTTATGGTGACAGCACCAATGAGGAAAGAAATAATCTCTATTTTCGACTTACTTTCTGGGCTTCATCTGGTGAAACTATTATGTGTAAACACAATGATTCTGAAATGAAAAGAGACACATCAAACACACGAACTTGTACAGCTGAAACCAAAATTGTTTCAATGAGAAGTAAAACAACTTTCACCTAACCTATCATGGGTATTGTGGACATGATTTGTGTGTCGATCGTTTCCACAATACCTCAAATCAATAAATGTATTCGTTACCTTGCTGATCTTCCTTTTCTTACTTGGGAGCCGATGTCTTCGTTCTCGACAGTTAAATACGGGCCTAAGGTATGGAGTCAGATGCTGGACAAATTCGATGAACTCTCTTCGTGGAGCCGAAATGCACATCGGGGAGGCAGGATTCATAGATCGTTGCGGCATTTCCCTCTTCGTCGAGTGGCATTAGACTTTGTCGAGGGGACAGAGGACGCCTTTTCGTTGCGGCGCTGTGTTGGCATGACTCTTCGTAGTGGCATTAGCCGCTTTACTCTTCGTCGAGGCACTTTACTCTTCGTCGAGGCACTTTACTCTTCGTCCGAGGTGCTTTACTCTTCGTCGCGGTGCTTTACTCTTCGTCGCGGTGCTTTACTCTTCGTCGAGGCACTTTACTCTTCGTCGAGGCACTTTACTCTTCGTCGCGGTGCTTTACTCTTCGTCGCGGCGGTGTGATTGATAGGACTTTTTGTAGTGACGCTTTGATTGACAGATAGTAAATATTGCTGCTATTATTTCACTTTACTCTCATGATACATTTGAGTGGCTGATGCCAGTGAGGGAGTCTAAGGCGAGGCCCTCAGGGAAATCTTGCTGACCACGCCCATCAGAATCTCGGAAAATATGGCAAACACCTTTTTAAAAACCTTTTTGGGCCCCCACAAGAAAATTTGAGATTACACATCCTCCGGGCTCAAGGCGAATTTAGGAAAATATTACCCTTGGTACGAGACTTTTTCAAAAGTTTGAGGCTCCAGGAGGGATGGTGGTTCAGATTTGATTAATGGAAAGCCTGGCATAACGAACATAGATAGTGGTATCTGATACTGGGCGAGTTGAAGTCAAAGTAATGTTGGTGAAAGAAAATTTTGAAAATTATCATAATATTGCTTCAACTATGCTTCAACTGCAAGTCTGTAGCAAATGAAACTACCTAACGCATGACACCAATCATGCATACCACCAACATTGTTTATCTTTCAGTTTCAGCAGTAATTATACTTGGCTTGTTGATCTGTCAAATTCTATCAAGAACTATCGAAGTCTATCATCTCCTTAGAAATTGCACACTGAAGCGAATCTAACTATATCCAAAATGCGTCAGCAAAAGAACATTTTGTGTATCATAAAAGCTGGACCCATGGAATACCATCCTTGGTCACCACCTTTGACTTTATGTTAGGTTTTTGTCCCAGTGAGTCTGCTGCACGTTTACTGTTAAGCAGGGCCGTCGAGAGGGAGACTAGACCCCAAGGTTGGGAGCAGCAGGGACCCTCTAAGTGCCGAAAAATTGCTTTGGCCACGCCCTATTCTCTTGGACAATACCCTCAAATTCACTGGTGAGGCACTGAATCCATTACCCTGGGTACCAGGCTCTCTCTAAAAGAAACTTTTCTTTTAGAGAAAGTCTGGTACCCAGGGTATGAATCCATGTGCAGCGCTACTGGTAAAATGCTACACATGTAAACGACCTCCTATACACTGTTTGATATAGAATCTTGAAATAGAATTTTGATGGAAAATCTCTTTATCTCATGGGCAAAGACTATACTTTGGATGTCAGTGGGCCCACCGACCAAACGTTCCTCGAGGAAAACTGAACACAAAGAAAAAATGGATAATATACATCTTTCCGTGCCACTAAAGGCCCCAGGCCCCCTAATAACTACCCTGGCTGCCCCCATTCTCGCCGGTTTTGCTGTTAGAAACTTTAAATACTCAAATCTGACTTCCAGAGGGCGCCGAAACGCGAAATTATTTGAACTTCTGGTTAAAGAAAATTCTTTGGTTTTCTACTAAATAACGTCTTAATTTGCATGCTTCTCCGTATTCCGATCGAAAACAGAGTGCCAAGGGTCATGATGAGGGGACCACTTCTTGCCAAAGAGGGAGCGCAAAACTGAGTTTATCTCATGAAGATGGAGGCTGGGCCGCCGAGAGGGGGCAGGAGGGAAATTTGGCCCCAGGGCCTCAGGGTGTAAGGGGCCTCATAATTAAAGATTTTTTGTCATTTTGGTTCCAAGAAGTGCTCCGAAATGCATTCTAAGCCAATCTAAGGGTCAAAATTAAAAAATTTTTCAGCTCCCAGTGCTCGCAAGGGGCCTCATTTCGCGATATTATCCCTGGGCCTCGAAAAACTCTTGGCAGACCCGGATCGAAGAACAGTACGATCTTAGAAAAGTATTTTGTTTAGATACATTGTAAATTCTCTAGACATTGTTTCTTTATTTTTGTTGTTTTACAATCATACTGATTGAGTATCATGTATAAAAAAGATAAAATGAAGAATAAACTGAAATGGAATGGAAATGGCAGTTGCCGCTACTAGTCCCCTAAATCCACCATTGAAACAGCAAGTTCATCGGGAAAACAGAGAAGAATAAAATGAAACAGGAATGATAAACATACAGGTACCTGCATATTCCAATTCCACGGGACATGAGTCCGTCCTTTATCATATGCCCGGACATTCGACTGGAAAATACTAGCATTGCACTGGGAATCTTCGGAAATTTGAATTTTTCTGTTCATGTCGAAATGGAAAAGGAAGAATTGGAGAAGGAACAACTTCGATCTTCATTGCAGACAGTGATTAGGCGTATCGAACGCTTAGAAGAAAATCATGGACTTGCAGAGCAGCCTCAGACTTTTCACGTCGAGCCAAGTCAAAGACCAAGACTGCCTTTTCGTCCACCATACAGACCATCCTTGGCAACAAGATTTCCGCCGCACACTTCCAGCCATATGGCTTCAGTAAACCAGGATTTCAGGTAGGGATTGGCCATTGGGATTGAGTACACTTCATGGCCGTTATCTGTTGACCTTTTCTGCTTTACAGTCACGGGCAATGGTAGCTTTTTTCGAGAACAGTGAGGAAGAAGTTCGAGGGGCGTATCACTCCTTGAAACTCCCGTACACCTCTTGCATAAATCCTTTTAATTTCCTTCCAAGAAAAATCTGCCAGACATCTCTAACAATGCTAGGTTTTAAAGGGTCTGTTTCATCCAGTATTCCTTGCACGTGTCGTCTTTTGGTTTGCCTTTGTTGTCGCCATTTTCATGGCCCATGAAAATGGCGACAACAAAGGCAAACCAAAAGACGACACGTGCAACGAATGATGGATGAAACAGAGCCTTTAAAAATTTCTTATGCCTTTTTGGAAGAATGATGCACCATGGGTAACGAAGCAATTGTTAAAAATGTAAAAGCAAACATACCTGTGTCTTTATCGTGGCTTCTTCTGCCTTTCTTGGTTTTCTTTTGCTTCCCTGCCTCAGCTCAATCCATAATGGATTGAGCTGAGGCAGGGAAGCAAAGGAAAGCCAAGAAAGGCAGAAGAAGCCACGTAAAGACACAGTATGTTTGCTTTTACATTTTTAACAATTGCTTCGTTTCCTGCGACCCATAGATACACCCCTCGAAGAAGTTTTTCGATATCAAGAAAACGCCAGGGTGATTAGTAGACGAAACAAAGCTTAAAACGGCCATTTTGCTTTTGTTCTTGTTTGAATTACTTGAAACATGTATCATTAGATTAATCACGACAAGATCTTTCACTTGATAGCCTGTGTTCCAGACCACTTGAAAAGAAACCTCAGGATCTTTCGTTTCAAGTGGTCTGGAGCATAGGCTATCATTTGATGAATAAATCTCATTTCTGCAGACATCAAGCAGAATGGCATATCGATGACGTCATTTTTCAAATATATACGTCTTTAAGTTAAGAATTTTGTGGCAGGTTAATTTGATTTCAGTTGTTTCAAGGAGCTTAACTTGATATGGATTGGAAATTGGAAGACAAATGCAAAAATGACAATCCATTCCCTGAAACAAAGAGCGAATTCAACGCTAATTACTCTAAATAGTAGAAACTTGGAATTGCTGCGTAGTACATATTTTGATCATACCTCTATCATTTTAGGTTATTTTCAATAAACTCTATCTAGCAATTAATCAGATACAGTTTTCTTATGGAACTGTGATAATGAATATGTTTTTGTTTTTTCAACAGGAAGGCATTTCCTAGTCTTGGAGGAGGTGGCAAAAGGGAACCACTGCCGAGATCAGCAACCCAGACAAAAAAGCCAAAAAAGCAGAACTATGTCGTTATAACGCCAAAAGAGACTTATACCCATGATTTCTGCTTGCTTTCAAGCAAAACTTCAACAAAGACACCTTCTTTAATGGAGCTGACAAAGTTGCGAGAAGCTGGGCTTGGCAAACGAAGAATCACGTTTGACAACAAAAGATCTGGCCATGGCAAAGTACGCCAGGTATTGGAAACTATCTATCCAAAGCTGAAATGTCAAAACGGGGCATTTGAGATCCTAAGAGCAGAAAGAGGAGGAACATCCTGCAAGTTAGTGCTTATTGAAATGTCTAAAGATGGCTATACTGTACCCTATTTGAAAGAGCAAGTAAGTTGTAACACCATACTGTACATCCGTCCGATGCAAAATGATTTGTCGATGTCAAAGGTGATAATGAAAACAGATGACTCAATCAAATCAAAGTGTCAGAATTGCAGCAAAGAGGTTCCACTTGGAGACATGAAGATTCATCTGGCACAATGCACAGAGGGTGAATCAACCGCCTCTAGAGCATCGATACCACATAGCTACTGTGAAGACTCTTCTGATGATGACTGCCTTGTCACAGGTATTGAGGAAAACTGCCCTTCTTCAAGTTCAGCATCAATTGATGACAAGACTGCTTGGCGAAGGGAGCTCTCAGCCCTTTTCCCGTTTCACACAGCTGGTCAAATAGAAGTTTCAATGATAGGAGCATCTTCAGTAGATGAGGCCGCAAATAACTTGATGGAAACGTACAATCCTGATTCAAGAGCCGCAGAAAGTCATTCAGAGGAAAGAGCTGTCACAGATCTGCCTACCTTACTGCGTGAATTCCAGGGTTATCACATGAAGTTTGGAATTGAGGAACTTTGCATAGACAGAGATGCAGTTTGGGCAGATACCCTGCGATTCTACAAAAGGAAAGTTGCAGCGCCAGAATCCTTGTGTAAACAGTTGGAAGTTTCCTTCAAAGGCGAAGATGGCCTGGATGGCGGCGCTTTGAAAGTGGAATACTTTAACATGGCCTGGGAACAGGCCACCAGCAGGTTGTTTGAAGGCAATGTATCCAGTTTAGTCCCAATAAAGGACACAACAAAAATTTTTCTTTTTCGTCTAATGGGAATGATGGTAGTTCATACTGTACTACAAAGTGGGCCAGTTAAAAGATTCCCAAAATTGTCTCCAGCTGTTGTCTCATGTATGCTTGGGAATGAAGTAGAGGAGATTTACAGGCTGCTGATAAAGCATGATATCCCTTTGAATGCAGCCACTGAAAACATCCACAATTTAATTGAAGAGCTTGACACTGCCAAATCAGACCAAGCAATCAAGGAGTTGTTGGGTGAAAATTCAAAAAGTGGCGCCTACTGGGAAATTGTTAATGCCTGCCATTGGCCAATTTCGGAAGCCATTGGGATTCATAACAAGAGTGAATTGATCCAAGAGATCATTTACAACGAGGTCATAAGATCAAGAAAGGACGTCATTCAAGAAATCAAACATGGGTTAGATGTGATTGGATTTTTTGGATTCATGTCGAAGCACCCACATCAATTTAAAATCCTATTTTGTGCAACGGAGGAAAAGTTTGGACCAGATGAGTTCAAGGCTTTACTTCTAGAATCGAAACCATCTAATTTTGCAGAGCAACAAGCTTTTGAATGGTTTAATGAGTTTATTTCAGAAGGAGATTCCCCATTATCCGATGATGACCCAGAAAGCATAGTTAAGGCACTGCTTGCATTCACTACAGGATGGCAAACGCCATCAATGTTTATCTCAGAGCCAAGGATCAAGGTAGAGTTCCTACTGGATGACGATGATCATGCCTTACCAACCTCATCAGCATGCCTACAGATTCTTCGCATTCCAACGGTTCATTCCACAAAGGTTAAGTTTCGGGAAGCGATGATCACAGCGTTGAAGTATGGAAGACAGGGATTTCCAAATCCATGAGAACTGTACGTCATTACCATCCAATCTAATGGCTTTGGGGAGTTGTCATTTTTAAAGATGGGTACTGGGGTGGAAGAATGTTTGGAGGGGTACCGAATTCTTTAGCCTCGTTTTATTAGGGAGTCAAACATTTGACCAAATGCAAAATGCATATGATGGACAGTTAATTTTTTTTTCTCGACCTGAAATAAAAATTTCATTGTTTGACAAACTTCACATACTGGTATATTACCGCTATGTTTATTAGGCAGGGAATGAGTTACTTGAAATTGTTGGTGATGGTTCTTTGTTCTGATGACACTTTCACTTTAAGATATGGGTTATGTCATGTCCAGATTGTGCCTCTTAGGGGTTCAAGCTTTCATGTAAATCAAAGAAAAATCACTCAGTAATGGGGTATCAAATTTTTCATCGTCTTGAAGTGGGGCTATTATATTAGCAAGTGGGCTGGTGTAAGAAAAGGTTCCTATTTGCCATTAAAAGTCTTCTACCCCTCCGCAACATTTAAAGTGACAACTCCTATGACAAGTTACGAGATGCAGTACCAGCAATGAACATTAAAGACGAAAAAATGAACTGCAGACGTATTTGCATCTTTGGCTGTGAGATAAATACCTAGCACGTTTTATTTCTATTTAATAGCGGTACATTTGTTTTGTAAGAAACTGCTGATATGGAACTGTAATAGCCTCTTCCAGAAAGTTAAAGAAACTCAAACTCTGCTAGAGATAATCAAAGGTTACTTCAAGTTTACATAGTTTTCAAAATATTTATGAGTTGCAAAATGTTTTCAAACTGAAAGTGTGTCACCCATCCAAGTGATACCAAAAGGTCTTAAGTTTTGTTTATGAGTTGGTTCGTGTGCGTCTTGCTTCAAAAGCGGGCCTAGATGAATTTTGATAAAATGTAAGATTTATAGTTATGGATGATCAAGCTTATGAATGATGAAGAAACTATGCAAGAACCTTTTACTGTTAGGTTAAGGTTTAACTTTAAGAAATTCAGACACCAGCTTCATATAGAAAAATGAGTGCACCATGGAAGGAATTGCTTATTGTTTTTACCTCGGAGCTTTAAACTGCTCATATCAGTTCAAGTTGGTAGCTCGTCATACCAAACCGCTCGTCCCAGACAGGGACTTGTTTGACCTTTGCGTAAATTCTGAAGTTTGCTTATTGTAGTTTAGTAAGAAAGTTACTGTCAAAAAGGACAAAATAACAACAACCTTCTAGTTTAATGAGTCCTTTAAAGACCTGTGGCTGGGGGAGGCACATGGATTTTTTAGAAAGGGCTCCCACCCAGAATGCTAAATAAATACCTAATCTCAGTGTCTAAATCAATGATTTAGGTACCCAAATCTATACCTTTGCGTTTACACATGGTATACCAACACATGAAAGAAAGTGAAACTGTCTGTAAAACTGTCACCCAAATCCATACAGAAACTGATGAACAGTGGGAGCATTTGCGCGGCACGTTCCCATTCCCTCCTCTAATCAGCGATAAGTAATGCATGAGCCATGCACTGATGACCTCCTTTGAGTGCAGCAAGAACAAGCTCCGATATCCAATAAGAAGATCTTTGATTTTATGAAAAAGGATTTAAGATATGTTGCACCTAAGGATTTTGTAGTTAGAAAGCAACATAAAACTCCATATCCCATGAAGGAAATGATTGATTTAACCCATACTGCAAAAGAGTTTTTGGTAGCAGAAAGAATTTGTGTTTAGTTGTTCAATTTGAATTCACTGCCTCCTCTCATTAGCTTATGCTTACAACTGTTACTGTTAATGTTTGATATATGAAAAGAAAACGTCAAATCTGTGGTATTTCATTTGGTGTCTCTGCCTTGACCTAACCAACTAACATTTATGAAAGACGTTCGGCAATACCAGGCTTGTAAAAAAGAGGTTGCAGTTTTTGATAAATCGAAAGTTGTAAACATCACATTTCTTGACTTCGGATCTTCGACTGATGCCTGTTTGACAGAGCTTTAATGAATAAGCGCTGCCTTTGCAACTGAAAAATTTCTGTCAACTTTGTTTTTGCGATTCCGCTAAACGTTTTGAAGCGTTTTCGTTCTGAAAAGCAGGTAGCCTTTTCGCATGGGCTTAAGATTGAAACTTGTGACCCTTATCAATTTGCAATCAACATTGACATAACAGAAATATATGGACATTGCAGAAATGAATTTTTCACACTGCAACAAAGCAGTGGTGAACATCTGAAAGAAACACGTTTCGTCTCCTTTCTCAAACATGCGAAAACTTATATCTTCAGCAGAATGGTTGTATTAGTGTAAAACATCAGAGTCGAAAAATTTGCTCGTTAGTTATCTCCAACAACTCCATCTCTTTTATCCACTTTGGAGGATCTTTTACAGGACAGGTTCTATCGGATTTACAGTGGATTTTAAATAGTCCCTTACATGCAAGAACAAGTCAATGCCATCTGAATTTAGCTCTTGAAATGGATCCATCTCTAATCTTAAATCCTCTGAGACACTTACAGGAATTTCGTTAAGTTCAGGAATGTTCACAGAAGCATCTTCATCGTGTGGTCCATCAAACCTTTCTGATGGTAATGGTCCATCCCAATCGATTCCATAAGTTGATATATCCATTTCAGCAATGATTTCTTCCTGAGTTGGCCGATAGTTATGTTGTCCTTCCACCCAAAGCTGAAGAGGTGTTTTGTTTGATTCTGTCCGAATTGGATGGTTGTGATAACCTTCAAGGAACAACGCTATTTTTCTATTTATCCTTGGCAGGTAGACGTATTCAAGACTGAGGAGGTCCTGTTCATCACTGATATTCAAATAGCCCTGGTCTTCCAAAAAGCAGAAAAGATAATAAAAGAAAAACAAGCAGCCATGAAAAAGGTCCCTCCAAAACCTCTCAATACGCTGATTATGGCAGCTCTTCCCTGAAATATAGCTACCCCTTGAAGGACCCCTCAATGGGTTACTAAACATATAATACGCAACATCTACGTTTTCTACCCCCTGGTCTCCTCTAACTCGAGAGGGCAGACCAAATTCTTGAACAGCATTTTTGAACAGTGTTAGTACTGTTGATGCCTTGTTGTTCGTAGAGCAATTCATGAACATAACTCTACGGGAAAAACCATCTATACAACCGTGAACGACAAAACGCCATCGTATTAGTTTGTGGTTCCCGTCTATGTGCCATAACGCTAGTGTGCCCGGAACGGAGTATTTCCTTCTGTTTACTAAAGTCAATTGTGTAGATCGCAAAAGTAACCCTTCTGGGTCGACACGCCACATAGACGAACGAACTCTATCCCATTGAACTTTTAGACCTCTAGCCAGTAAAAATCCTTTCATTCTTCTTATGCCGCAATTTGGGAATAAAGTGAATATTTGCTCCACATGTGTGTCAAGGTCGGAGTCACTGATCCTAGAATGCTGCATCACGTGTTCCTGCAATCCAAAAGCATCGATCCTTCTTGAAATTGTTTTTACGCTAACTGAGAAAAGTTCTGCGATCCTTGTCTTTGGGAACCCATAGTTCAAGTACAATTTTAAGGTCTCCCTGGGAATAATAATCATTGCCTTGCCTGGCTTTCCTTGGATAGAATCCGTTGCAATATCTTCATCTGTAAATGAGCATGAGTTTTCTAGCTGTCCAAGTGCTTCGAGCAGCAGTTGAATTGTTTCATCGTCGATGAAATTAGGCCATGTGCTCTGGCAACGAATCGAAAGAGTTACTACTTGCCCCAACCTGTATGAAGCATGATCAGCCATATCCCGGTCAACCAATGAAGCATTCTCCAAATCTCTAAAAATTCGTCTTAAAACTTGAAGGATATAGGATCTCAAATTATCTTGAGGAGCTAACTCTGGAGACGCCATTTTCTCTGAAGCACATGACAGTGAAGTGAAATAATAGCAGCAATATTTATTACCTGTCAATTACACCGCCGCGACGAAGAGTAAAATGCCTCTCGACGAAGAGTAAAGCACCGCGACGAAGAGTAAAGTGCCTCGACGAAGAGTAAAGTGCCTCGACGAAGAGTAAAGTGCCTCGACGAAGAGTAAAGTGCCTCGACGAAGAGTAAAGTGCCTCGACGAAGAGTAAAGTGCCTCGACGAAGAGTAAAGCGGCTCGACGAACGGTCATATCATTCAAATGCCACTACGAAGAGTCATGCCAACACAGTGCCGCAACGAAAAGGCGTGCTCTGTCCCCTCGACAAAGTCTAATGCCACTCGACGAAGAGGGAAATGCCGCAACGATCTATGAATCCTGCCTCCCCGATGTGCATTTCGGCTCCACGAAGAGAGTTCATCGAATTTGTCCAGCATCTGACTCCATACTAAGGCCCCTTTTTACACGGGATCAGATCCATGACTGTTGGCGTTCACTTTCGAAAATGATCCCGTTTGGGTGCAGATAGCAGATCCATATGGGTTCGGATCCGTCGAGTCCCGTGAAAACGCAAGGCCTATCCGTTACACTTTGGGTACGGATCCATTCGGATCCGATCTCCTGTGAACGGGGCCTAAATCTGGTATCGTACCACGCTCTGAAAATTATGACCTGAGAACTAGTTCCCAGATTCATGCGGCCTTCCAAAGACCCAGTTCTCACTTTATGATATTTAGAGCGCGGTACAGTTCGAGATTTAGGCCCATATCAAACTGTCAGGAGCGAAGCATCGGCTCCCAAGGATGAATGCGAAGATAAGCAATGGACTGAAGACAAACAAGGTAACGAAGTTCATTTACTCAGAAACATTTAGCCTAGGTATTATGGATACGATCAACACCAATCGTGTCAGCAATACCCATGAACGTACATGATACACAAAGAATTTCAAGACATTTGAAAGGATGCGGCTCTTGAATCTCAGACCCAGTTTCTTCTCTGTCTTTCAACTTCCCTTCACTTGTTAAGAAAGCTTAAAAAACAATGGCCTAACTTCGCAGATTTTCAGATAATATGGCGGTCCTTTCGCGGTGCATTATGGGACGGCAACAGCGTTCACGGCCTCTTGGTTAATAGAGGATCTTTAAAGAGAGTGCAAAGATCAGCAGCAGTTACCACTGTAGACTGATGACATTTGCTAAGTTTGCTCCATTGAATTGCATTGTCATTTTGCCATTGTTCTGTTCTGTTTGTGAATTTCATGAAGTCGCTGACTTCTAGTCTGCGGTGCGACCTCTACGGGGGAGAATCATGCTGATCTTTGCACTCCACTTCAATCTTGATCAGGGCGAAATAAAATAAACAACATGCTACAAAAACAACTGTTGGCTATTGGCTATGAATTTCATTATTTTTCAAAACATTGATCGAGACACTAGTATGCAACAAGGCCAACGATTTACTGTATTCAAAGGAGCCTCTATTGGATTCTTCAGATTCTACCTACAATATTGTGTTTCCATGTTAGGACGGCCAACGATTTGCTCCATTCAAATCTGCCTCCGTTAGATTCAACCCAGACATATTGTGTATCCCTGTTAGCTGCGAAGATTATCAAACATTAGGCTGTGAAACTGCGTAGCCGCATGGCTGTGTGGTTCAGAGGCTGAAGGGCAAAGGGGTTGGCAGCTTGCAATCATTTATTCAAAATTCGGTCCTCATTTCTGAAGCAAGGGGGAAGGCAAGGTTGATCGTCAGCGAAACAGGTGTGTAAGACTTGATGTGATGTTAAAAAGGATATCTGGAGATTTTGCGGGACTTTTGGAGAGACAAATGGTTTCGACAATTTAATTTTGGCAGTGCCCTATTCATTTTTACAAAATGCCCCCATTTTCTTAAGGAAAAAAGCGCTATCGAAGTGTCGTGCCCCCAAGTTTGAGATGCTTCCTAGGTACCTGTTGAAAGGTCCAGCTTTCTCAAATTTACGTTCAAAATTATCAAAATCTTGAGCCATATCAAAATGATGTGGACTGTTTGGAAAAAAAACGTCCCTAAAACTGGGCTTGAATTTCATTGAAAGGTTCAAAATTCCCGAATATTTCGTCTCACAGAAAACCTGTTCAAGAATAGGCCAAAGATAGATCAATGTAATACGGCTTAAATTTGTTCAAAGACCACAAATTTCCTAAATTTGATCTGAAATGAAAACACTTTAAAAACATTCGAACAATTCTGAAATGAATAACAATTTTGCCTCAAAATTTTCTCACTGAAGAGGCGATCGAAGAGCGGTGAAAATTATGAGGGGAAAACATGAAACGCGTGTGTTTAAATAATGGTTTGCACTAAGGTTTGAAATTACCAAAATATAACTAAGGATACAACACACGAGATCAATTAAGATCACTGGCAATAAGCGCTAGCGAAAGTAAACAGTTTTGCCTTTACAACACGAATTCGATCGAAGTTTTGCTCTCCTTTTCTGCTCAAGTCTGCTGTAGACTTGCGGAGGCCGGCTTCTTTCTTCGAGAACAAACAATTCGAAATCATTGCGAGATTAATTATAGTCTGACACTGTAGAAAAATTTGAAATATCTAATTAAGTAGTCATATTCATTAATTAGTCTTTCTTAGAAAAGTACAATAACGGAAACGGGATATTGTATGTATGAGCAAATGGCCTAAAATGAAAATAAATTGAAATGGGAATGACCAGAATCACAAAGGCATAGCCAGATATAGTTTTGCCATATCGTAAGAAACATCTGAACAATCTAATTTAGACCAGTAATTATGATATTTTTATTTGGCATCTCTTTCAACTCTTTGAAAAAAGTGGAGTAGGAATATGAGGCTATGAGCGAATAATGGGTGTGTCGTGAATAAGTTCAAATTTGTACGCCTGTAGTTTTGCATAATTCATAAAAATAAACCGAACTACTTGATCAAATCAAGGGTGTTAGGACACGGATGTTTTGATTGATTATTCATTCACCTTGTTTTGATCCTTGTGTCTTGTTTTGTTGTCTAGTTTCCTGTTTTGTTTCGTCTTCAACTAAGGGCCTGTTCATATGGAGGCGAGCCAGCCCGCTTACCGGGCTGGCCCGGTAGGTGAGACAGTTTTCATCTTGTGTTCATATGGAGAAATTCCAGCCCGCTTGCCGAGACAGAAATTTGACACGTGTCAAAAATGAGACACGTGCCCATTGTTTAGAGACACAGTGCATGAGCAATAGCAACATTTTCGTCTCGGTAGCCGGGATGGAGTGTTCATATAGAGAAATTTTCATCCCGCCTACCGAGATCTCGCCACTATACTAGTGGGATCTCGCTAAGCGGGCCAGCCCGCCTAGTCATATGAACAGAAATCAAGTTTTGTATTGGAATTAGGGATGAGGTGAGATCTCGGCAAAGAGCTCCAGCCCGGTAAGCGGGCTGGCTCGCCTCCATATGAACAGGCCCTAAGCTGGGATCAAAAAGGTTTTGGTTACATGAAATTCTTATTAGATTAAGACAAAAGATTATGAATACAAAGCTACATTAGCTCAAAAACCACTCCTTTTTATGCTCAAATTCATGGGATTAATTCTCGATTCTGAATCACCGACAGTCTTCCATTTGTAAAGGTTGTTTCGTGGAGAAAGCAGTTATTGATTCTAAATCCTTAAAAATTGTTGGTTTAAATCCCATTACCTGACCGGGTGTCCCAGAAAAAAGTAGATAAATATGGTGAGGTCCAGTGATGAAGAATTAGAAGAAATAAACGGCAAATCAGTTTCTCGATAATTGAATTTAACATAGATACATCATTTGATAATATGGATGCCTTGAGCGCAAAAATATTACTCTTAAAAATTCAAATTGCCTCCGTCTCCAAACCAGAGCTTGGCATTTTGGCCTAAGCAACTCCCTGAAGCACACAGAAGTTCACAATCAAAGTGGAAGACAAATGGGAAAATGGGACTATGGACGACTTCCAGCAAAAGAATATAAAATGATATAAGGTCCCCATATTTTACCAGAGATATCGTTGATTCATTTGCTGTGTTTCAAGAATTGCTTAGGCCGAAACGCCAATGCTCTGGTTTGCAATAGGCGGCAAATTTGAAACTTTCACGCTCAAAGTTTCTACTCTCAAAGCACCAATATCAACAAACGATGAATAAATGTTCAAGTTGATTACAGAGGAACATTTTGAGAGTTATTAGCCATCGATCAAAGCTAAATTCATGTAGCTGGACCCAAGCTAAATTCATGTAGCTGGACCCAATAAAACCTGTGGTTGGAAATGGACAGAGATTTGAGCTTTCAGTATTAATATTTCTGCTCTCAAAGCACCAATGTTGACAAATGACGTATCTATGTTCAAGTCACGTTCAAGTTAACTATAGAGAAACATTTTGAGGGTTATTAGCCATCGATCAAAGCTAAATTCATGTAGCTGGACCCAAGCTAAATTCATGTAGCTGGACCCAATAAAACCTGTGGTTGCAAATGGACAGAGATTTGAGCTTTCAGTATTAATATTTCTGCTCTCAAAGCACCAATGTTGACAAATGACGTATCTATGTTCAAGTCACGTTCAAGTTAACTATAGAGAAACATTTTGAGGGTTATTAGCCATCGATCAAAGCTAAATTCATGTAGCTGGACCCAAGCTAAATTCATGTAGCTGGACCCAATAAAACCTGTGGTTGGAAATGGACAGAGATTTGAGCTTTCAGTATTAATATTTCTGCTCTCAAAGCACCAATGTTGACAAATGACGTATCTATGTTCAAGTCACGTTCAAGTTAACTATAGAGAAACATATTGAGGGTTATTAGCCATCGATCAAGGCTAAATTTATGTAGTTGGACCCAAGCTAAATTCATGTAGCTGGACCCAATAAAACCTGTGGTTTGCAAATGGACAGAGATTTGAGCTTTCAGTATTAATATTTCTGCTCTCAAAGCACCAATGTTGACAAATGACGTATCTATGTTCAAGTCACGTTCAAGTTAACTATAGAGAAATATTTTGAGGGTTATTAGCCATCGATCAAAGCTAAATTCATGTAGCTGGACCCAAGCTAAATTCATGTAGCTGGACCCAATAAAACCTGTGGTTGGAAATGGACAGAGATTTGAGCTTTCAGTATTAATATTTCTGCTCTCAAAGCACCAATGTTGACAAATGACGTATCTATGTTCAAGTCACGTTCAAGTTAACTATAGAGAAACATATTGAGAGTTATTAGCCATCGATCAAAGCTAAATTCATGTAGCTGGACCCAAGCTAAATTCATGTAGCTGGACCCAATAAAACCTGTGGTTGGAAATAGACAGAGATTTGAGCTTTCAGTATTAATATTTCTGCTCTCAAAGCACCAATGTTGACAAATGACGTATCTATGTTCAAGTCACGTTCAAGTTAACTATAGAGAAACATATTGAGGGTTATTAGCCATCGATCAAGGCTAAATTTATGTAGTTGGACCCAAGCTAAATTCATGTAGCTGGACCCAATAAAACCTGTGGTTGCAAATGGACAGAGATTTAAGCTTTCAGTATTAATATTTCTGCTCTCAAAGCACCAATGTTGACAAATGACGTATCTATGTTCAAGTCACGTTCAAGTTAACAAATGAGAAACATATTGAGGGTTATTAGCCATCGATCAAAGCTAAATTCATGTAGCTGGACCCAAGCTAAATTCATGTAGCTGGACCCAATAAAACCTGTGGTTGCAAATGGACAGAGATTTGAGCTTTCAGTATTAATATTTCTGCTCTCAAAGCACCAATGTTGACAAATGACGTATCTATGTTCAAGTCACGTTCAAGTTAACTATAGAGAAACATTTTGAGGGTTATTAGCCATCGATCAAAGCTAAATTCATGTAGCTGGACCCAAGCTAAATTCATGTAGCTGGACCCAATAAAACCTGTGGTTGGAAATGGACAGAGATTTGAGCTTTCAGTATTAATATTTCTGCTCTCAAAGCACCAATGTTGACAAATGACGTATCTATGTTCAAGTCACGTTCAAGTTAACTATAGAGAAACATATTGAGGGTTATTAGCCATCGATCAAAGCTAAATTCATGTAGCTGGACCCAAGCTAAATTCATGTAGCTGGACCCAATAAAACCTGTGGTTGGAAATGGACAGAGATTTGAGCTTTCAGTATTAATATTTCTGCTCTCAAAGCACCAATGTTGACAAATGACGTATCTATGTTCAAGTCACGTTCAAGTTAACTATAGAGAAATATTTTGAGGGTTATTAGCCATCGATCAAAGCTAAATTCATGTAGCTGGACCCAAGCTAAATTCATGTAGCTGGACCCAATAAAACCTGTGGTTGGAAATGGACAGAGATTTGAGCTTTCAGTATTAATATTTCTGCTCTCAAAGCACCAATGTTGACAAATGACGTATCTATGTTCAAGTCACGTTCAAGTTAACTATAGAGAAACATTTTGAGGGTTATTAGCCATCGATCAAGGCTAAATTCATGTAGCTGGACCCAAGCTAAATTCATGTAGCTGGACCCAATAAAACCTGTGGTTGGAAATAGACAGAGATTTGAGCTTTCAGTATTAATATTTCTGCTCTCAAAGCACCAATGTTGACAAATGACGTATCTATGTTCAAGTCACGTTCAAGTTAACTATAGAGAAACATTTTGAGGGTTATTAGCCATCGATCAAGGCTAAATTTATGTAGTTGGACCCAAGCTAAATTCATGTAGCTGGACCCAATAAAACCTGTGGTTTGCAAATGGACAGAGATTTGAGCTTTCAGTATTAATATTTCTGCTCTCAAAGCACCAATGTTGACAAATGACGTATCTATGTTCAAGTCACGTTCAAGTTAACTATAGAGAAACATTTTGAGGGTTATTAGCCATCGATCAAGGCTAAATTTATGTAGTTGGACCCAAGCTAAATTCATGTAGCTGGACCCAATAAAACCTGTGGTTTGCAAATGGACAGAGATTTGAGCTTTCAGTATTAATATTTCTGCTCTCAAAGCACCAATGTTGTCAAATGACGTATCTATGTTCAAGTCACGTTCAAGTTAACTATAGAGAAACATATTGAGGGTTATTAGCCATCGATCAAGGCTAAATTTATGTAGTTGGACCCAAGCTAAATTCATGTAGCTGGACCCAATAAAACCTGTGGTTTGCAAATGGACAGAGATTTGAGCTTTCAGTATTAATATTTCTGCTCTCAAAGCACCAATGTTGACAAATGACGTATCTATGTTCAAGTCACGTTCAAGTTAACTATAGAGAAACATTTTGAGGGTTATTAGCCATCGATCAAGGCTAAATTTATGTAGTTGGACCCAAGCTAAATTCATGTAGCTGGACCCAATAAAACCTGTGGTTGGAAATAGACAGAGATTTGAGCTTTCAGTATTAATATTTCTGCTCTCAAAGCACCAATGTTGACAAATGACGTATCTATGTTCAAGTCACGTTCAAGTTAACTATAGAGAAACATATTGAGGGTTATTAGCCATCGATCAAGGCTAAATTTATGTAGTTGGACCCAAGCTAAATTCATGTAGCTGGACCCAATAAAACCTGTGGTTTGCAAATGGACAGAGATTTGAGCTTTCAGTATTAATATTTCTGCTCTCAAAGCACCAATGTTGACAAATGACGTATCTATGTTCAAGTCACGTTCAAGTTAACTATAGAGAAACATTTTGAGGGTTATTAGCCATCGATCAAAGCTAAATTCATGTAGCTGGACCCAAGCTAAATTCATGTAGCTGGACCCAATAAAACCTGTGGTTGCAAATGGACAGAGATTTGAGCTTTCAGTATTAATATTTCTGCTCTCAAAGCACCAATGTTGACAAATGACGTATCTATGTTCAAGTCACGTTCAAGTTAACTATAGAGAAACATTTTGAGGGTTATCAGCCATCGATCAAGGCTAAATTTATGTAGTTGGACCCAATCAAAACTATGGTTTGCAAGTGGATGCAAATTAGACCTCTCAATATCAATATTTCTGCTGTCAAAAGACAAATACCAACAAACAAGGTATCTATGTTCAAGTTTTGAGAGGTATCTATAAAGGAACGTTTTTGAGAGTGATTAGCCATTGATTGAAGGTAAATTCTCTTCGCTGGAGCCGATCAAACCTTTGGTTGGCAAGTGGATATTTCTGCATTCAGAGTACAAATACGAACAAACGAGGAGGTACCTTTGTTCAATTTAACTTTAAAGGAACATTTTGATAGTGATTCGCAATTGATTGAAGGTAAATTCTCTTCGCTGGAGCCGATCAAACCTTTGGTTGGCAAGTGGATATTTCTGCATTCAGAGTACAAATACGAACAAACGAGGAGGTACCTTTGTTCAAGTTAACTTTAAAGGAACATTTTTGTAGTGATTCGCCATTGATCGAAGGTAAATTCTCTTCGCTGGAGCCGATCAAACCTTTGGTTGGCAAGTGGATATTTCTGCATTCAGAGTACAAATACGAACAAACGAGGAGGTACCTTTGTTCAAGTTAACTTTAAAGGAACATTTTTATAGTGATTCGCCATTGATTGAAGGTAAATTCACATCGATGAAGCCAACTAAATCCGCTGTTTGCAAGTTGATGCAAATTTGAGCTTTCGATATCAATTCGTGTGGTATGAAAGCACCTAAGTATGGGGCAAATTGTTGTCTTTGCAATCGAAATTTTTTACTAGAAATGTTTTTGTTGCATGCAGTGATCTTATAAAGATACAATCAAGTAAATAAGACAAAATGGAAGCAATATGGTATGAACTCAATTAAGGGCGGCGTTTCCAGCATAGCCTGTTAGCATTAACTTTTCATTGTCAATATATACGCCATCACAAGGTTATGACGTCATAATGCAGTTCAACTGCCAACGCAAAATGACGAAGTCTTATTCAATGTCCATGCAATGTAAAGGCAAATTCGCGAAACTGATCTCACTACTTTTGCGCCCTCGTAATTCACAATAACTCCTTTACGGAACAAATCAGACATATAGCTACTAAGCCTCCTGAATCACCTCCAAAATTCTATTCAGCTATTGGGAAAATTCGCGAAACAAATCTCACAATGAGTATTTTTCAACCCTCATAATTCACAACAACACCTTTGCAAAACAAATCCGAAATGATTATTCAATATCCTCATTCACGTCCCCTGCCCTCATCTGCCCTCCCTTGCAATCCTCCTAGTTATTTACATGGTTCAACAAAACGACCTTTTATACATTATGTCATGAGGAATTTCTCGACTCTCCGATACCATGCCTCGTTTCCGCTACTACCTACCTATTCCTTTGTAAAGCGACGAGACACACAAAATACATCAATGAAACAATGATTTACATTCCTCTGATTTTGTTTGGTGGCATGACTGGAAGTTTCGATGAATCGACGAATTTTCAAGTTACGGGACGAATAAATTATTTGGGGCCCTTTACGGAGGAATACCTCATCACACGAAAATAAACTGCAGGCGTCATTGCGCCGCACGACAAAAATAACCTTTATCAGATGTGGCTAAATTTTTACCGCAGCTTACAATGATGCGACTCACAAAATAGGGCATGTGCTGGGAACCTTCGTCACTTGACCTTTACTAATGAATGATTCAATAGAATTTCCTGTTTTCCTTTTTCCTGTTCTCTTTTTTTCATCTTTTCCTGTTATACGAGCACCTCTAAGGGGACCATTATTGAAATACGGTTACCTTGACCCTTTAATGCTATCCCTGCCAGGGGTATTTTCCTTTTACGAATCTATTTTTATATTTATCATAATAACTTGTAAATATTTTTATGTGGTAAAAACATATATATATATATATATGCTCGTAATGCGATTACATTGCATTTGACAACAGAATCTTCAATGCAAAAATGGGGATTACTTTGAAAAGTTTTCCACAATTTAAGACCACTCAAGCTTTATTAATACACGGCTTGATTTTGGCGTTCTTGATTACGCACGCGATCTACTTTCGTCTAAGGGCCCGATTATATGGGAGTGGGCTGGCCCGGTAGACGGGCTGGCTCGTTTGCCGAGATGGAATTTAGCCCCTGATTATATGGGAACGAGTTGGCCCGGTAGAAGGACTGGCTCGTTTGCCGAGATGGAATTTAGATTGTTATTATATGTGAAAAGAGCTGCGACACGTGGATGAAGGGAACTGCGCATGCTCTATTGTGCATTTTCAGCCCACTTACCGAGCTGGCTCGCTTTGATGCGATTTCATGGAGACGAGCCAGCCCGTTTAGCGAGCCAGCCCGGTTAATCAAAGCGAGCCAGCCCGCTTACCGGGCTGGCTCACTTCCATGTAATAGCAACTGACTTTTTATGTGGAATACACCATGGAAGTGAGCTGGCTCATTTGGCGAGCCAGCCCGTCTACCGAGCCAGCTCGCCTCATATAATCAGGCCCTAACATGTTTTCGACAATGGCAATGTTTCCGTCGGAAACCATTCTCGGAAGATGACTAAAGTTTCGATAATGTAAGCAACTTTGACATCGTTGGGCCTAGCACAGCAATGCCTGTGCGGCTTCCATGCCATTCTTCCGTTGCTGCTCTCACACGGTCAAATGGTAAAAATCGATGACGTCAATAAACCCTGCTGACCACATGAAACCTCTGAATAAATCATAAATGAATTTAGCTTTCCCACGGCCCACGACCATGTTCCTAGTCGCAGCGCTTTGACTGTTCGCTAGTTACATCTTGTTTACAAGATCTGAGCGAAAAACATTAGCCTCACTGCATATGGCCTCTCAACTAACGATCATAATCTCGTCAAATTGAATCAATGTCGTTGTCGTTGCTTCAGTGAAGCATATCAGTTGGAGAAGTGAAAAAGGAATATCAGTTCAGGACAGGAGCTAACTACACGTTTTTTTTAAGAAACTGGCTTATAAGAAACTACTACTAAGATGACCAAAATTTTAAGAAACTCTAGTACTATGTCTGAGAAGTACCAAGAAACTTTTCAAAGTTAAAAGCATGGAAATTATAGCAAACCATAGTCACTATAGCAAACAGATCATTGAACCTTTATTCTTAAGCAATGTTATCTATTCATTTGTGTTTTGAACATAACAGAACATTGTTTATTCCTTTACGATGCTTTAAATGTCAAGAAACATATCTGCCACAGTCTTAGCGACCACATTGATAATTCTGCATTCAAAAAATAAGAAACCAATTAAGAAACCCTTAGTACTAAAATGGACAAAGTTTCATGCGAAAATAAGAAACTTTTACTACTATGGCCTGATCCAAGTTCCTTTTATAAAAAAACGTGTATGCCATGCAATCTGACTACGAAAACATGTATGGTTCGCCGGATAACAAAGTAGATTTCGACTCGAAAAATCCTCAGATTCGATGATTCGTACGCATGTCTATACGACTATGGTTTCGCAGCATCTCGTAACCTTTCGCCACACCGAAACTGTTGATCGAGCGTTATCTCGTTGTTCGTTATCGCAACATTTCCCAACGGTTCGTAACGCCGAAACTTTTCTTTGAGTTGCAGGGATGTGAGTCATGAATAGCCAAACAAAGTTAGGAAATATAACGTCATTTGTCACATATCTTCCTATTTTGTAGTGAGCGTGGTGCAAAGTGCTGGTCGGAAATATAACAAGGCGACAGAGTAGCTGCGAAATTCCTCACAAGAAAAGGTCAAGTTTTCAGACCACTTCAATCATATGCAGGGAATTTCTTCCAGACTGCATTGAAGCTTTTACATTTCCGAAACTATTTCTTCGTGAATGATTGGATTAGTGGGGTTACATCAAGGTTTTTACTTGCAAAGTCCATGGCAGGTTTTACATTACATGCGAGGAAGCAAGTCAGTTGTGGAGAGACGTGACATTACTGCGTAATGCCATGCCAGAACATGCAAATTTTCAATGTTTTGCAGGAGAAAACGCTTATGCTTTTGCAGCCTTATGCTTCAGGGCCTGCGTAATGATTTCCGAGAGATCTTTCAAGAAAATCCTCGGAGTCATGGCAACTAATAAAGAAAATCGTCGACATATTTTGACATCATGAAGATACATCTATGCAATAGGGCCTCTTTCTTAATTCAAATTCTGTCGGACGGATGGGAGCCGCAGACTGCCCAACTATAATGTGCATGGCTGCCTGAGCTGTAAACATGTTCAAGACATCTGGTGGTCTACAAAATAAACCTCATCTGTATTCTACCCTCCACATCCTGTGAAAATCGAAGTTTTCCTCGTCTGTCGGATGGGCTCCCGGGGGGGGATACTCCCATTGTGGCCTGACAGGGGGGTCCAGTCAGGGCTAAAGAGGGTCAAAGCAAAAATTTTGAAAAATGCCCTCAAATGGCAGTATCTTTTTACAAAAACCCTCAAATGGTAGTTCACGAACTTGAAAACTGGATCATTTGGTAGCATTTATTAATGAAAATTGTCTACGGTTTTTCATAATGTTTTATTGCAAAACCGATGTAACAAAGCAAGAAAACTTTCAAAATTCATTTATAATTAATACTGCAATGACTAAATTGGCGTCCGGAGGAGCTGACCGGGTTGAAACATAATAAGTGGCTAGGAATCTAAGAATATCTCCAATTGGTAGTATTTGGTTGACAAATATCGTCATTTGGTAGCTATTCAGTAAAACCCTCAAACCGACTGGAAACCCCTGTCAGGCCACATTGAGAGTACCCCCCCCCCCGGGGATGGGCTAGATAGAAAGAGAAGTTTTAGTGCTTGTTTTTCAGTTGCATGTGTTTGCTGCTAAAGCGTATCGTCCTGTCAAGTTTTGGTATCTATGCACAGCTCAACTCTTCAGGATTGAAAGTTTCGTCCACTCAAAAGAGACACTCAAAAAACTACTGCTTTAGCTTTTAAATTTAATGGATAGCAGTTCCTTACACGGCTTGCGTTTTCCCCGACTCACTCGCCCATTCTTCATGCTACATAGTTACAACAAAGATTTAAGAACATTTAATGACCTTCTGCAAAGCTTCGCGTAGATTTTATGGGATCTATGTTACAAGAGAGCCACCCTGTAAACAGAACTGCGTAACGTTTGTCAAAATAGCTGTCAACGGTATCCGGGGAGGGGCTTAAAAAGCTGAAGAGATCAAGGCTAAACCCCCATTCTTTGTTTTAAAAAAAGGATTCGTTCTATTAGGTCTTCGTAACATACCTTTCACAGCTTTGAGAGTCATAATTCAATTTCTTTCTCTTCTTCAAATGTTGGATGGGGACGGGCTAACACTTTTTCGGAGGTTGATTTAACCGAATAGATCAAAGGGAACTCTAAGTCGTTCATCACCATTCCAGAAACTGTTTTTTATGCCATCATTATTATTATTACAGCATCTTTAAGCTCTGTAAAAGGATTTTCGAGAGGGGCTACCTGATGCCTTGACAAAGGTTAAACCAAACGCATCATGAATTATAAACAGACTGAGGAAAGTCGAAATCACCAATCCAAGAAATCTTCATTTTTCAAGATCGTCTTTCATACTCTCTGCAATAGGTCCCAGAATTAGGCAACACTTGATATCTTGATCCTTAGGCCTTAAAATCTTGATTTATCATTTCAAAAAGCTTATCTATTCAAGCAATTCCTCATCTCAGATTGGTCGATGACGTCATTTTACGCAGTTTCTGCTCCCTCTATCAGTCCTCCATTGCTTTAGTTTTGCTTTTATTACCGTTTGGGCTCGCCACTCTCTTTACTTTTCACGTGGAGGAATTGTTATAACGCATTTTAGTTAGTTGTTTGTCTCTTTATACATTTAGATATAGCCTCGTGCTTTTGAAAATCTGTATTCTGAAGATGAAGCACAGCACTGCTTCGAAACACCAAAAAAAACTTGGCTTAGTCGTAAAATTAATAATTTTATCAATGGATTCGTCTACTAAATACCTTAAACAAATGTCACTGGATTTGTCTGCTTAATTTCTAATTGAAATGCCAACCTGAATTTGTCTCTGCTTTCTGAACTTTGTCAACTATGATTGGGAAGGACTGACAATGAAATTTTTGAATGATAATTACTGGCGGCGCCAACCCCAAAGGGGGACCGGGGGGACTTGTCCTCACCAAACTCCAAAAGTCGGCAAAAATTTTCAAAGAAAAATGGCAAAAAATTTGTTGGGTGAACCCTTAGATCGAAAAATTACGTCAAACTCCCTCCCCACCCCACTTCTTTCGGATTTTTCTGAGCTGGCGCTGCCACTGAATAATTGTCACAATCTTGGTCCCTCAGTTCGATTTTTGGTGAAATTACGGCTCCCTGCCAACACTTCACTGTACAAGATCCAAATATAAATGTGCTGTTATTGCGAAAACTACTCAAGATTTCTGAAACTTACAACGGTAGACTTATAACAAAGAAGCTAAGGTTTCCTTCAAGCCATTCTGTTTAAAAATATGTCCCATAATTTTACACTGATATTTTGAAGGACTTAGAACCTATGAAATTAGGCAACCTTTACAAACAAGGCAACAATTACATAGGGCTCGAATCTTTGCAAAATTTACAACTGAATGTGTAAAATGTTGTCGATTAATTCTTTCAGCTGAGCAGACCGAAGGATGCTTCAGATCGTTTGTAATAGTTCCAGATAGAGCATTTGCAATATCATCGTTATTCTTGGTATCACAGCGTTTTAAGATTCATGAAAGGACGCATGAGACGAGATATCAGAAGCTTTGAAAAATATTAAAAAGCACCATAAATTGTAAACTGATTGAGGAAAGTCCAAATGATCAATACAAGGTTACTCAGTTTTTGACGATCTACAAGATGGTAGTAAGTCTAGATTTTAAGGTCTATGATTTAGCGATCTGATGACGTCACAACTGCAAAAATCAAAGGCAAAATAAATCAAAAGATTAAAAGCACCATAAATTGTCAACTGATTGAGGAAAGTTCAAATGATCAATACAAATTTACTCAGTTTTTGACGATCTAAAAGATGGAAGTAAGTCTAGATTTTAAGGTCTACGATTTAGCGATCTGATGACGTCACAACTGCAAAAATTAAAGGCAAAATAAATCAAAAGATCAAAAGCACCATAAATTGTCAACTGATTGCGGAAAGTCAAAATGATAAATACAAGAAATACTCAGTTTTTGAAGATCTACAAGATGATAGCGAGCAAAAGTCTGTAGCTTTTAAGGTTTAAGATGTAGCATTAGGATGACGTCACAACTTCAAAAATAGCAGAAATTCCTAAAATGCTGGAACTCTGAAAATAAGGGTGATATCAGCAACGCTCTTTCTGGAATCATAGCAGATGATCTCAAGTTCCCTTCAAGCTATTCAGCTGCGAGAAAAAGGCAATAAGATTTAAAATTTTACACATTCCTAACTCTAAGCATTCCTGAACCCTCTGAGGAATAGTGTCAAATAATGTTTAACTTTGCAAATTTTTTATCACAAAGAAAATTGTAAATTGTAATTCTATCAATGTGTGGTTTTTCACTATAAGATTTCAGACAAATATTGAATATTTAGCGTTAAAGGCTCAGACAAAGGCAGCCCATAGGCCACGTTGGCTTGCGAGGCTTCCCACAACAGTATCAATGTTAGTTGAAAGGTCATGTACAGCTCACATCATTGAATTAAAAACTGCCGGGCAACCGTCATGCATAGTAGCTAACAAAGGGCTCCAATCTTTGCAAAACTTATTCATGTCAAAGGCTTCTGGAATTTTTCAAATTGCCAAGTAGTAAAGCACAGGGCCGTCGAAAGCTGTTTCTGGCCCAGAGACAAAACTGCAAAATTAGGCCAACTCCCAGCGAAGCGAGCAGAAATTATTTTCGATCACGCCTTTTAAATTGGCTTGAAATGCATTTTAGAGCATTTCCTATTGTCAAAATCTCGAAAATCTTCAATTATGAGCCCCTTAGACTCTGTGACCCTGGGGCAAATTGCTCCTCGAACACGGAGTGTATCAATAAATCATAGTTCATTTTGACTTGAACCACTGAGTGACATAATATGCTATGTTATTTGTCGGAAGGTTCTGGAATGTGCTGAAGTTAGCAAAGCTAAATTTCGCTGCTATCAGTTTTGGTTTTAAAAGTCACAAAGTGAGGCGAATTTGGGATTTTTTGTGCAAAAGCTGGAATTTGTGATCAAATACAATTGTTCTAGAATTATAAAGAAACCTTCTGGCATTTAAGGTGACTAAAAGTGAAGTATGACTGTCTCCTAAATCATTCAAAAGTGATAATCTAAAATATTTCTAGAATCTGTCAATCAAAATTTTAGTACTTTTTCAAAGTACCCCTTTTTGTTACATAGTGTGAACCTATTATCATATATGAGATATATATGAGAGAGGGGCGACAGGGGGAGTCTTTTGTACCAGTACCAATTCATAGGGCATCACGTTCCACCAAAATTGATGGTATTGGAACAACCAATTTTGGGGGAAGGAGTTGATAACTGATTATTGACACAGTACAGCTTAAAGAAGAATTCTGGAAAAAGGTCTATGTCAGTTCCCTGTGAGACCAATGGGAAAGACCAACCACTGCTGAACACATCACTGTCACATCTGTGTCACTGTCTGCATTGTTCAAAGCTAAAATTTGTGCTAGGAATTGTTATCAGTACCCACTCATATTGGCTTGGTACCGAAACCCTTATTGTTTGTACCAGGTTCCACCACCTTTGCAAAATGTTGTACCAAGTACTACCCCACTGGTACCACTATTCTGTCACCTCCCTCATATGAGACATATTCTGTTGAACTTCTATAGAAAGTGAAAGAATGGCAGGATTTACAATGGTCCTACAACATTTATCAGACAATGGCGCTATCATGGTTAGGTTTTGAGGTAAATTGCAGCTATTAGCAGACCAGAAACTACAACCAAAAACCACAATCATCATTTGCAAAGGAAAGATCCACTTCACAAGAGACAGGCCACATCTAGTAAGGAAATGACATTTCCTAACCTATTTTAAAGTGTAACAAAGGTGCTAACAGTGGTGGCAACAGGTCTGAATAATCCAAAAGAAGTGGAGGGGGGATTTTGACGTAATTCCTCAATCTAAAGGTATACACAACTAATTCTAAGCCAGTTTTCTTCAAAAATTTTTGCCCACTTTTGGGAATGGGGGGGGGCAAGTCCCCAGTCCCCCTGTAGTGGTGCCACTGCATACCAACTGGCAGACCTGACTAGTTTCTAGCAATGAAAAATTTTAAAATCTTCCTTTCACAGCAAAAGGCTTAAATCTAAGCAAAAAAATGGAAATTAAATGTGCAAGATTGCCCTTATTTTTTCAACTGAATTGATAAAGAAAATTTCATGTAATTTGTTGTAATCCTAAAGAGCATTTTGATATCATGAGTATTTTAGGATAACAGAGCTTTTAAAGTTTTGTGTAGGATGCACCAGAGGAAGTTTCTGAAGCTGTGACAGAAATCAAAAGCTTCATAAATTCTAAACTAGTTGGGGACAATTAAATCACCAAGGCACTTATACATAGTAAGCTTTTGAAGGTCTACAAGATAATAGCAAACCAAAGAATTGGGAGCTTTTACAGTTTACAATTTTGCAATCTGATGATGTTACAACTTCAAAGCAAACAGGTACTTTTGAATGATGATGGTTTCAAAAATGTTCTGTCTTGGATTATGGTAAGTCACATGAAGTTCTGTGTGATCAATTCAGTTGAGAGAACCAAGCACCCGCATTGATTTAAAGTGCTCGCAAAGATTCAAGTCCTATTGTCTTTGATTACTTCGCAAAGAGTAGTTGCAACAAGAACCTGCAAAGATCTGCACATCCCAAAACTAAAAAGTGAACTCATGAGAAAAAGCTTTCAATTCTCAGCTGTAAAAGATTAGAATAATAGCCCTGCTGATGTCAGAGGGACCTTGGGTCTCAGTATCTTCAAAAAAACAATAAACAGCACATTTGAAAAGCTGATAGGTATCACATGACAAAGCACGACCACCTGGAAGAGCAGTAATTTAGGAAGATTTGTTGGTTTAATAATATATTATTCATTGTATATATTTAGGTTTCTTTCTTTGATATTTATATTTGGTTTGATATTGCTGAAGGGTATCATCACATATAAATATGTGGTAATGAATGAATGAATGAATGAATGAATGAATGAATGAATGAATGAATGAATGAATGAATGAATGAATGAATGGATGAATGGATGGATGGATGAATGAGTTAAGTACATTTTTGCATCCCCATTAATTTTCTAAGAAAGAATCCACATACCATAAAAGCTCTACTAAGCCCATTCTCTAATAAGCCCCCTGTCTCATATGCCCCCTTCCCTCTGAGCCAAAATTTTGAATAAGCCCCCACACATGTCAAAATCAAACATCAAAAGCCCCCTCTCTATTAAGCCCCCACATATGTCAAAATCCAGCGGTTACCAAAGATCTTGAATTTGATTAGCTCAAAAAACTTTGTATGTTAATTTTGATATGGTTAGGGATAAAGTTGTGTCAAATGTACATATGTATTTGACTTGTAAAATTGTATGTTGAATCCGCAAAATAGATGGTAAAAGACAGATAAAACTATCATTTATATCCTTTTTATCTAACATTTTGAATAAGTCCTCTCTCTAATAAGCACGACCTCTCTCTAATATGCCCCCTGGAGTTTCCAAAATCAAAAAAGCCCCTGGGGGATTAATGGAGCTTTTAGGGCAGCAAAAAAAGATTGAGGAACCTCTGGTAAAGTTTCTGAATCTCCAGACTTGTTTCTGTCAGCAGATCACAAATTTTCAAAATTTTAGACAAAGTTAGAAGTAATCTTATCATCTGTTTTGGAATGTTATTAACATCTGAGAGCAACACCAAATGTTCAAAATATTTTTAGCATTTTATTGAAACATGAACCCATCAACTGAGGATTACTACTTAAGAAAGAAGAGGACTTTCTATGGCCTGGTGCTTCCTCTAAGAATGTAACAGTGCAATTTGATAAAAGAATGTCAGTTGTATCTTGGTAAAAAGTTCCTTGCTACCATTACTGGGAGGGGTACTTGGTACATTTTGCTGATGGGCTGTGCAATCCTTCCCCGTTATCATTTTCACCCCTTTTTCTAATGCCTAGTGTCAAAAGAAGGTAATTTTTCTAAAGCTAGTTGTCAAAAGTATCATTTATCACTACGTCTCTATGAATTCTTGCGTTTTAGAGTATACTTTTGACTGATCTTTTCTTAAGGAGGCTATCATTTTGAGGGAAAATTCTAAAGCTGGCTGAAAAAATATTTCTTGGAGCAGCAACCCTGTAGAATTGAAAGTCAAGTACCCCCCCCCCCAGGATACTATCTTTAGCATAGCATGGATATAACAATATATACGTTTTTCATGATTATTGTCAGGACAGGCTGTGATTTAAAAAATTTGACTATCTTTCCAAGTTGACTTGTAAAATTGGACTTGGATGTCCATAAACTGCATCATTTCAAGCTTCCCAGAAGTATATTTATAAGCTCAACTTAGGGTTTAAAATATCATGTTCACTAAGAAGAAAATTTAATATTTGCAAAAATTTTCTCACTTTCCTAGGATCAAATGCAAAATGAATTTTACCTCATTTGGAGAAATGTTAAACTTCCTCTTTCAGTTTCAGGATTGCACTGTTGCCAGGGTGAGTGCACTAAGATACTTTGGGTTCTGGAACATGCCATGGGGAAGTGTACCAATATTCCAGAAATTAGTTGATTCTCATGGAAATTCAAGATTTTGGCATCACGCACAGGGTCAGGCATACTGTTTCTAACAAGTCAAGTAGGATTGGTGTACATAATCAAAATACGTAAGAGGTCAGGTAGTCAGGTATATTTTTGGTAAAAAAATTAAAATTGGTAAAACAGGAACTTGCTTGTTTTGAAGCCTTAATGGCATGTCCCCAACCTATATGTTAAAGTGCACCCCCTGAGCACTGTTACAGAGAACAGATGAATTGTTGCAAGAAGTTCAAGAAACAAGTAGAGGCGTGTTTAATTACAGTACCAGCATGTTTACCAAACACTGTGCATGTGACTGCTGCATTCCCAAAAAGTAAACCAACAAACAATGTTGTTAGCAAGAACAAGCAAACACCTTGCTCCAATTCACAAGGGCAAATCCACTTTTCTCAGTTCAAACTCAATTTTCAAATTCAGCTCTTTCAGTTTCAGTTTTATTTCATATCAATCCTAAATACAATTCTGCACAGTCAGGGATGGTGCAACCTGGGGAACTTGGAAAGGCAGGAGCCCCCTAAATTCATTGACCCCCCATCAGCACTTGAATTCTAGAAAATTGCTATGCACTGTCAGCACTTCCGTAACTTGCTTGTCATGTTTTACGCTGCAATCACATTGCACAATCTTTTTAAAGCGTGTAAACGCTTGTGCATAAATTCTCCATACTAGTCCCTTACAGCGTTCAGATTGCAAAATATTTTTGCTGTCTGAACACCGTAAGGGATTTGTATGGTGGATTTCTGAACAAGCGTTTACGTGCTTTCAAAAGATTGTGCAATGTGAATGCAGCCTCAGAGAGTTTTGTCAAATTCTGAGCCAATCAGAAAGATGTGGTCTGCAAAAACTTTGCTTGCTACACTCGCTGTTGGCACTTTGGCAATTTTTGTCCCCCAGCACCTCTTCCGTTGTGCCATCTCTGTACACAATATACAACACCTAAATACATACAAAAATAAACAAAATATCACACAAAAATAAATTGGACTCAAAGAATACTGAAAAAAAGAAACACTTTACATAACTGCATTTGAGATTGATTGATTACGGAGAAGCTCTCCAGATAGTCTAACTAATCAGGAGAGCCCCCCCCCCCACCATAGAAATAATAAAACTACAACATATTTTGTTAAAATAAAATCAAAACAAAATGTTTGCCAGATTTCCCTCTACATACCCTCCCCCTCTCTATCCTTCCTATAATAGGCCTAGATAGTCAGGTTGACAATGACATAATCATCCCATTCCATCCATTGTTGACCTATCTTGGTATTTCATCAATCAAAGATAAGCCATCTTATCTTTTCTCCTTTTAAACTCATTATCCAAACTCAAACAACAGACATTTCCAAATTCCGGCTAAATTCAAAGCCCCTTACAACCAACACAATTTTCGGCATGGAATGTTTTACTTCCTTGGGCCTAAGTAGGCCAAGACCCCTCTTCCTGTTTCCTTCCCTCTGGCCGAGTGCAAACCAATTCCAGCAAATTCCTTGTCGCTTAACTTCGCCATTGATTCATAAAACTTTGAAAATAAATACTCGAAGGATTGATATACCTGTTACAGCAAGAAGTATCAACAATGTGTTCTTTATTTCCATTTTCAGTCAATTTTCCCGGCGGTCTTCCTCTGGCAATGGGTTTGTGCCAGTTCCGAAGCCTCCACCACCTCCACTGAGAAGTTCCACTGAAGCACGTCTCTGAGATGTCATGCGCGAAAATCCGCGAATCCAACATTTACTAATATTACTCGAACCAATTCCGCGTATACACAAATCCCACCTTGTGTCAAGTTGCATGCAGAGGAATGTGTTCAGTTCAGTTCATGTTGTGCGCGAAAATGCGTGAATCTAAAATTTTATAACATTGCCGGCAACTATTTCGCGCTAACGCAAATCCGATCAAACAGTAATATTTCCAAAAGACGTTTGTCCAGGTCAGTTAATCTAGCTTTCCTCGCATTTTATGGCGATGAAATGTCGTTTGTAAATGGTCTATGGCTTGACATACCCCTGTATAATGACAAACATACAAAATTTTATTTCGACTGCCTTTCGCACACACCATCCCCAGTATTATACAGTTAGTACAGTTGAAACCCAAACTCCACCCCTTGCAAAAAATCCTCAGAAATAGATACTCAATAATTCAACATACCTGCAAACGCGAAAAACAGCAAAAATCCAATCCTAATTTCCATTTTTGAAGCAATTCCCGGATGGTTTCTACGACAATCTTCAGTAACACTCAAGTCAGTAACCCGTTGGTCTTCTATCAGTGATTACAGGAACCTTGCCTCTGTTGATGAAACTTTTCGACTTTCTCCCGAGTCTTTCGTCGTAGGTTATCCTGAAATCATCAAAAGTTTCTATGACTAATCTGAAAATCACAAAACTAAATATTCCAAATTTTATCACGGCGGGAGATATCAAAGAGTTTCCAATTCCCTTTATGTGAGGATTGTTCACTTTTGTTCTCTCTTTGTAATGGAATTAGAGAACGTGGGCAAAGGAGTAGGAGGGTTATAGGGGTGCAATTATTTCAAGCCGGAAGACGTCGGGTTGATAGCCGCCCGCAAAGCCGGAGGGTTACCACTTTCGGGTCAGGATAATGAATGTTTTGTGGCCGTTACATTTCGTACATTACATCATAGTCGTCAGAACACTTGTGTCATTCTTGATGATATTAATCGACAATGCAGGACTACACGGACACGTATTTCTTTTATAAGAAACAGTAGGCTCAATTTTTCGAAAGTTAAGAAACAATTCAACAACCCTACCAGAATTTGAAAAGCTAAGAAACTTTTGTAATTTGCACTTTTGATTTTCCAAGTCATTCAACAGTTTCGAACATGAATACCACTGTGTGCTGTTACGCTACAATTAGCAGGCAGGCTGCATTCATAAACCACACACTCAAGAAGTCTCCATTTATAAATTTGTTTTGACTTCAACTTCGCAGGGAAAATGTTTCTTCTCATGCCGGTGTATATATGTTTATTATTGCTATAAAATTGGTTTATCTCTGATTGTGAGTTCTGTTAATACTGGTTCTATTTATCATGCCTTGGAAGCACGTTTTAAAAATCTACTATCCAAGAAAATTAAGACAGATGCAAGAAACTTTTGATAGGAAAATGACCCAAAAAATTAAGAAACTGCCTGCATGGCCTGGGCGTTAGTTTCCTTATCAACAAAATGCGTGTATGTGTTTTTGTGAAAACTCGTGGCAAAAAACCAAACTTTAATCAGATAACTCAAAATAAGACCGAGGGGCGTACTGTAACAATCTCATACATTGGCAAAAATCCGTCTGTTTTTAAGAAAATCCGTAAAAATCGCTGGAAATCGTGTTGCTTTAAAAAATCTTGCACATTCCTTTGGCAGAATGATGCATCCTTCGGTTAAGACACTTGAGCAGCCTAACAAGGACATAGCGAAGCTCCTTACCGCGGGCATTTAACTTGTTTACTGTAGACCTATTTGGCGGCAATTCAATTCTCGTATTTTGTGGGTGTAATCGAAGCACTTACTGCTCAGCTTTTCAACAGCAAAAAGAATACCCGCGGTAGATACATAGATACATACTCCTTCTTTCGATATATGCTCATGGTTACTCTAAAAAACCATTTCTGGAAGGCACAACAAGTGAACTAGCTACCTGGCTTCCAGAGCAACTTTGCGGCCTTGTGTGTGTTGAATTACTGGTTGAGAGAACTTCCTTTTTTTTCTCGTGAAACGTGAAAGCAAGTATTCATTTTACGTGAAACGTGAAAAATCTATATTCCTTTAACGTGAAACATGAAATTAGCACTTTTTCCGTACTTCGTGATCTTTACCCCTTTGCCATCCCCTTCATAGACCGTGATTCATTGCAAGATACAAGCGAAACATGGTTTGGATTCCTAAACTAACTAAAGAGGTTTTTCAAGCAATTCTGCTTTACCTGTTTTGGAAATAAAGCATTTGCTGTGGCGGAGCCACAGGGGGGGCTGGGGGGACTTGCCCCCTAAATCCCAAAAGTTGGCGAAAGTTATCAAAGAAAAACGGCATAAAATTAGTTGGGTATACCTCTGGATTGAAAATTACGTCGAAATCCCCCCCCCCACTTCTTGCGGAGTTTTCAGAGCTGGCGACGCCACTGAGCATTCGGTTTCTGACTGATCAAAACTCTTTGATGAAAAATTCTTGGAAGTTGAACGTGTGCATACTCGAGCTGACCGAGGTGCTGGAAGAGAAAATCTCACAAACATTTAGAAACAAGACATAATGTTCTCAAGATAGACTTATGACGCTGAGTCCCTTGCATCCCTGCGGTAAACCTTGCTCAAGAGGGACTCATAATAAACAGTGAGAAACTTGGCCCTATTTTCTTCAATCATCAACAGAATTATGATGGAATCACGGCTTCGAATCTCCATCCCGTGGGAGTGTTTGCAGTTCTTCAATCGAATCTAAAATTCTATCACATTTACACTATAACGACAGTAATTCACAAATCTCGCAATCTGATTAGTACTGTAGGAATCGCCAAGTTTGGGCCTAAATAGGGCCAGGTTTTTCAGAGTAACATCATTAGTCTCTGCTGACTGAAGCGCCATCATCAAGTTAAAGAGCACAGGGAAGCACGAGACTCGTCATCATAAGTCCAGACAGCAAGCAGGTCTGCATTGAAGGCATGCTCAAACTTGTGAAATGTGTTGACGAGATGAAATGTTTTGATTGAATGTTGAAAATGAAGTAACAAATTTCCTACCCTGGGTAGTACCAGAGCCGAGAAAGTGACATACCGAAAAGGAAAAATGGTTTTCCTTTCATTCAGAGGCTCTTGTACCATAGCTACAAATTTCCAAGAAGTTAGTTAAAATTGTCCCACCAAATAACCATTGATTAAACAGGCTCTGTGAGATAAACCCACGATAAACCAACTATAGTACGAATTGATATTGGCACAACGTTTCCACTATAGTAATGAAAATGCTATTGTCACCCAGGGTGCTTTGCGGGCATACAGAAACTTCAGGCCGTCGGATGAAACTGAACTGAATCCACACATAGTCATATTTTGATCCGCACTGTAGCAACAAGGACAGATTTTGTAATACAATAGCATCAGTTGCTTTGGTTCACACCTCAATTCAAAGCGATTAGCGAATGCACACTAAAGAAATTCACTCAACCAGTAACTCAAAACAAACATAGCCGCAAAGTTGCCCTGAAACAGTACGGCAAACTCTCATTTGGTGCGGGGAAAGGGAGGTATTCGGGGGAAGGGAGGTATTCGGGGGAAGTCTTGTGCTTCAGACGAAAGAAGAAGGGTAAATCTTAAGTTCTGTCTGGCGGATTTTGCTTACGTGATTCATAAGCGGAGATGAGGGCATTACAATTGTTGCACATTTATTGCTAAAATGTAGACAGTTACTCCTCAGCTCCAATATCAAATAAACAAAATCTGCCAGACAGAGCTTTAGATTTACCCTTCTTCTTTCGTTATAAGCACATAACTTCTCTTAAGAGCCTCCCTTACTGGTTTCAGGGCAACTTTGTGGCTATGTTTGTCTAGAGTTAACTTGAGAGAACTTCTTTTGTCTGCATTCGCTAATAGCTTTGAATTGAGGTGTGAACCAAAGCAACTAATGCTATGGTATTACAAAATCTGCCCTTGTTTCATTGCAGCAGTTGAACTGCTAGCAAAGATTTACTTCGGGTTAAACTGTTCTATCAGCTTAATAGACAATTGCGCTAAAGATGGCGGCCAGGAACTTTTTACCGAGATCCACTGCGTTCTTCAATCGAATTCCTATTGAATCCTTAAAGATTTGTAATTCGAACGCAGTGCATCTCGGTAAAAAGTTCCTCGCCGCCATCTTTAGCGCAATCCTCTATTGCTGTAGCGTTGAGCGATAGTTTCCATTTAGGTAATTTTATTTTCAAACATTCTGAAATTGCCGAGTGCCTGCAGAGGATAATGGGAGACAATGATTCAACTGAAAATTTCGTAGGAGCATGGTAAGAGGGGGTGAAAGGCTGATGCGGAACTTTCGGAAAGGAGTGACAGGTAGTCTCACAGGGTACTCCAAGTTCAGGGGGTTATCGTAATGACGGACGGGTACTTTACGTGCCGGTGATAGCCTGTCAGCGGTCTTAACCCTCCTACATCTCAGCCCCTTTTCCTTCCACAACTCCAACGGCTGCTTTCGAAACGGACTGTGACCAATAGATCAATGAAAACAAGCATGTCATAACCCTTCAGGAAACTTGTAATGAATTTGGCACTATGAAATAACACAACAGTCAGCATTGACAGTTAATGCCCATTTCTATTACAGGAAATGCATGCCGACCAACACACAATAGCCTTTATCGATGAAAAACAAAGCACCTTTTGTTAACATGACAGAGAAGTCAATAGAATTTCGATTCTATTGTCGTGGATAACAACAGAAAGTAGAAAGATGTCTGCAGGGGATTCAGAAGGATAGAAATATCACCTAAAACCCTTACACCAAATAATGAGCTCTAAGGCTAACAAGATTGCTTTAGGCCCATCAGACCTATCAGCTTAAGTCGGGAGAGCTTTGCAATTGCTTTATTCGGTAGGAAATCAAAAGAAATTTTCATCACAGATATTGAATTTGGGAAATCAAATTTCGAAAAGAAATCAGGTTATTGGTGGTTTTAGGAATAAAATGACATGAACTCTAGTGGGGTAATTTGTAAGTTCGTTTATTGCTTTTGACCCCATGTCAAATTGATTTGCGCCACCCGGTGAGTGAGAAAGCATTTACACGCCTAAAAGCTTGTAGATCTCGAGCTAATTGTCAGATTCCCATCGACTGATAATTCCTGTGTACGTGCAGCTAACACAACAACTTAAAATTTAGTTTAGTAAAAATTTAGTAAAAATTTAGTTTGTCAAAAGTCGGTCGACAAAAGAACCTGATCGACGCTTTAAAAGTCTGTTGCTCTCAAAGCATTAGTCAGATGTGTGAAAACTGGTGTAGCTAATGTATCAATCTAGATATGAAAATTAAGTTTTTCAAAGCAGTTGTATCGTTCTAAGCTTACGGGCGATTTTATAAAAAATGCCCGAAAAATGCTTCATCTCAGAATCCTTCAAAACAGGCCGTGAATCTTCGACCAAAGTAATAAACATAGAAAGCTTGTAAGCTCTAAAAGAATTCATCGGACTTCTACAAACTCATCATAACGGCCCCATAACTTTGAAGCTAATATATATTAAACCGTATATGAAAATTTAGTTTCTCAAGATCAGTTTTATGGCTGTAAACTTACAGGCTAACTCATCTCATGTTTAGCTCCAGGCGTCTATTCGCTCTTTTCGCAGTTCCTTCGCAGCTCCACGAGCTAAAATTCCTTTGCAGTTTCCTATGCAGCTGATATCTAAAGGCTTCGCAAATCCTTCGCAGTTTCATAAGCAGCTCCTATTAGTATTAGTATTAAACTTTTAGGGGTTTTGATTGATTCAAATCTCAACTTTGAAAAGCATGTCAGCAATATTTGTAAAAAGGCTGGAAACAAACTATTTGCGTTGTCACGCATGTCCACATATCTAGGAACTGATAAATTAAGACTGTTAATGAGAGCATTTGTAACTAGCCAGTTCCAATACTGTCCTTTGGTATGGATGTTCCATAGCAGAAAAATGAATAACAAGATCAATAGACTGCATGAAAGAGCCTTACGAATTGCATATAAAGACTATGCTTCCAGCTTCGAATCTTTGTTGGAAAAAGATAGATCTGTAACAATACACCAGAAAAATGTGCAATTGCTAATGACTGAAATGTTCAAAACTATAAATAATTTAAACCCCAGTTTTATGGACGAAATTTTTTTGAAAAGAAATGTTAGATATAATCTGAGAAATACCAATACATTTTTACTTCCTATGGTACATACAGTTAATTGTGGTACTGAAACAATTCGATACAGAGGGCAGCGTATTTGGCACTATCTTCCACAGGAAATCAAGGATTCAAATTCTGTGCAACAATTTAAGAATAAAATCAAATATTGGACCAATGAAGACTGCGACTGCAGACTTTGCAGGCAGTATATTCCTCGGCTCGGCTTTTTATAGTTTTACACCATTTTTAATATGAACTTTGTACATTGATATGAATTTTTGTAATTTTATTGACTTGTTTTCCTTGTATATATTTATGTAACATTGTATTTAATTTGTTGGCTTGAATTAGCTTTTTAATTTCACATAGCTATGTAAGTTGCCAACTTGAAATAAATCGATAATAATAATAATAATAATAATCCTATTCCACACCACTTTTTGCAAGTTTGCCAATTATTCCTGGGTTCCCTGTGCTGGGACCTCCGAATACAATGCCCTTCCAGCAATTTACAGGAGGGCGTCGCCAAAAGAAAAGGGCGTGACCAAAATGCCCGAGAGCTTCACTCCTTTGAATTGGTATCCCTTTAATCTGAAAAATGCTCCTACGGGACTGCTTGATTCCTATGGTGTAGTCAGGGCTGTGGAAAGGAAGGACAGGCGGGGCAATTTGCCCCATGGCCTCAGGGTTTAAGGGGCGTCAGAATTGAAGATTTTTAACATTTTGACTGCATGAAATGAGCTTAAATGCATTTTAAGGCCCCGTTCACACGAGAACGAAACGAAGCGGAACGGAACGGAACGATATGGAGCTGTTCCAGAAAACAAAAGAATTTTTGCAGGTGCTCACACGAGAACGACTAGAAACGTTCCGTTCCGTTCCGAAAAGTGGACGGCTCTGAAAAGTGAGCTGTAAAACGGAACGGGACGATTTAGCCCTCCCTCGTGTGAACACTTTTTTGCAGCGTTCTGTTCCACTTTGCGGACTTTTATCGTGATAGGATTGTTTTACGCATAAAATTGGAAAAACGTCATGGCGAGCTTAGAAAATTTTTTTTCTCTAGGGAGGAAAATATTAACACTTCAAATCGATCCATTGCCGCGTGAACACCCCTTAAAAATTTTCGTTCTGGTCCGTTCTGGTCCGTTCTGGTCCGTTCCGTTCCGTTCCAAAGGGTGCGATCGAAAAAAATTCCTGCGCGCTTGGCTCGCAGGGGCGTCATTATTTTTTTACTATTATTAATCATCTATTTAAAGTAGGCGAGGAAAAAAAGAGAATAGCTAAATTACAGCTAATTAAAGCCTACTATTTACTGTAATTTAGCTATTCTCTTTTTTCCTAGCCTACTTCAAATAGTTTTGGTGTGAAGGGACAAAAGTCACTTCACACTTTTGTCCCTGGGCCTCTAATAGCTCTCGGCGACCCTGGGTGTAGTTATCGTTGTTGATGGATTGGACCTGCCAGATGCTCTAATTTCGACGCAGAACAATAACACGCAAATGAACATGCAAATTTGGAAAAAGCTGGCAATTTTGACACAGTCATGGTTATTGCAAAGCAAGGCGACCCAGTAAAACTGTGATGGCGGTATAACTAATTATGTTTGCAGCGCTGCAAGATCGAAAAGAAACTGCGAGTAAAAGGATAAAATAGAGAGACTGCTGTTCCTGTTGGCCATGAATTTGCAATACATTAATGTCTTTCGTTATAATAATTCACAGTCATTGACGCAAAACGTTATCGAGCGTAAATTTTGACCTTTGAAAATCCATGACCTCAAAGCTTCGCTGTTTTTCTACACTTGGGACCTTTAGCAGCAAGAACGGCAATGCCAGCCAGAACATCGTCTTGTATGATACAAACTGAGTATAGTTTCCAACTTTACCTTCCCACGTTACCTTCACATGTTCTAAAATAAGACGAGACAAAATCTCCTTCTTCATCTAAATACTTCGCAACGCTCTGCTTCCTTGATAATCAACATTTAAAATTACTGAGTTTCACTTTGAAGATCCAGATCTGATGAACAGAACGTTAGAAATAAGATTTCCAAGTTGTGCAATAGAAAAGGACAACTTCACAGACTCTCTCAAGGGAAGCAAATTCGAACGGAAAACAAAGAGTCTTTTCAAGCCAAAGTTCGGAAACAAAGAGCACATTTGCGTTGTCGTTGCAGTCGCCGTCCTAGTTGCTAAAGGTCCCTACTGACACTGCTACAGCACGACTCATTTCCCTAAAACTTACTGAAATGAATTGTTCTCATACTCATTCAATATGGCCTAAACAATTGCGCTTAAATCACCTGCCGATTTTCTCTCAAACAACCGAGCTTAAAACGCTAGAAAAACAGCTTTCTAGCAAAGCTATTCCGTCAAACTACCAACCAGGGCTTACATGAGTGAAAAACAATGGCTTTCAACTCACTCAACAATCTGACTCCGCAATACCTGAGTAGCCTTTTTAACAGAAATTCACAATGCTCCACTCGCTGCCTTCGAAATACCGAGACTGACCAGAAGGTACCAAAGAAAACTTCTGCAAATGGTCAGAAATGCTTCTCTATTAGGGGAGCGAAATTGTGGAATAGCCTTTCAGCAGAGTCAAAGCAGGCATTCTCCTTAAATAGCTTCAAAAAGTCTGTTTAGAGATAACTGCGGGGTGGGCCCTGCGGTGGTTGTGCTGGTTGTCCTTGGGTGGCCGGGTGGCTCGGGGCGAATGGTGGTCATGGTTTGATCGCTGTTTGCTCTGGGTTGTCGTGTCGCCTAGGGGCGGCCGGTCAATCAGGTCGTTATTCTGAGTTATTATAATGTCTCTTCGACCGGCTGAACTTGCATCCGGTCAATTGTGACATGTCAAAATGCTTTATACTGCTATAACAACTTTACAACACTGTAAATCAAAATTTTCAGGATATTAACCAACCAACGGTCAATCAGGTCATTATTCCGAGTTATTGCAATGTCTCTTCAACCGGCTGAACTTGCATCCGGTCAATTGTGACATGTCAAAATGCTTTATACTGCTATAACATCTTTACAATACTGTAAATCAAAATTTTCAGGATATCAACCAACCAACGGTCAATCAGGTCATTATTCTTCAACCGGCTGAACTTGCATCCGGTCAACTGAGACCTGTCAAAATGCTTTATACTGCTATAACATCTACACAATACTGTAAATCAAGAGTTTCAGGATATTAACCAACCAACGGTCAATCAGGTCATTATTCCGAGTTATTGCAATGTCTCTTCAACCGGCTGAACTTGCATCCGGTCAACTGTGACCTGTCAAAATGCTTTATACTGCTATAACATCTACACAATACTGTAAATCAAGAGTTTCTGGATATTAACCAACCAACGGTCAATCAGGTCATTATTCGGAGTTATTATAATGTCTCTTCAACCAGGTGAACTTGCATCCGGTCAACTATCACCTGTCAAAATACTTTATACTGCTATAACATCTATACAATACTGTAAATCAAAAGTTTCAGGATATTAACCAGCCAACGGTCTATCAGGTCATTATTCGGAGTTATCATAATGTCTCTTCAACCGGCTGAACTTGCATCCGGTCAACTGTGACCTGTCAAAATACTTTATACTGCTATAACATCTACACAATACTGTAAGTCAAGAGTTTCGGGATATTAACCAACCAACGGTCAATCAGGTCATTATTCCGAGTTATTGCAATGTCTCTTCAACCGGCTGAATTTGCATCCGGTCAACTGAGACCTGTCAAAATGCTTTATACTGCTATAACATCTATACAATACTGTAAATCAAGAGTTTCAGGATATTAACCAACCAACGGTCAATCAGGTCATTATTCCGAGTCATTGCGATGTCTCTTCAACCGGCTGAATTTGCATCCGGTCAACTGAGACCTGTCAAAATGCTTTATACTGCTATAACATCTATACAATACTGTAAATCAAGAGTTTCAGGATATTAACCAACCAACAGTCAATCAGGTCATTATTCCGAGTTATTGCAATGTCTCTTCAACCGGCTGAACTTGCATCCGGTCAACTGAGACCTGTCAAAATGCTTTATACTGCTATAACATCTATACAATACTGTAAATCAAGAGTTTCAGGATATTAACCAACCAACGGTCAATCAGGTCATTATTCCGAGTTATTGCAATGTCTCTTCAACCGGCTGAACTTGCATCCGGTCAACTGAGACCTGTCAAAATGCTTTATACTGCTATAACATCTACACAATACTGTAAATCAAGAGTTTCGGGATATTAACCAACCAACGGTCAATCAGGTCATTATTCCGAGTTATTGCAATGTCTCTTCAACCGGCTGAACTTGCATCCGGTCAACTGAGACCTGTCAAAATGCTTTATACTGCTATAACATCTATACAATACTGTAAATCAAGAGTTTCAGGATATTAACCAACCAACGGTCAATCAGGTCATTATTCCGAGTTATTGCAATGTCTCTTCAACCGGCTGAACTTGCATCCGATCAACTGAGACCTGTCAAAATGCTTTATACTGCTATAACATCTACACAATACTGTAAATCAAGAGTTTCGGGATATTAACCAACCAACGGTCAATCAGGTCATTATTCCGAGTTATTGCAATGTCTCTTCAACCGGCTGAACATGCATCCGGTCAACTGAGACCTGTCAAAATGCTTTATACTGCTACAACTGCAGTATACAACACGTAAATCAACAGCCTAGCTTCGGAAATCATTCAAAATTCATTAATATGAAATTTTAGAGGCCATAATCGGATTTTGCACCCAAACTTTAGTCCAACTGTGAGTTTTCATGTCGCTAGCAGTGGTATTGTTAATTTCATAGGGATGTAAAGTTTGAAAATCTTTACGGGATTTGGCTGTGAAAATGACTCGGGGTATAAACCTTCATCCTGAGCGATTTTTCACAGTCAAATCCCTTATAAATCTTTGAACTTTACATCGTCATAAAATCAACATCACAGTTGCCAGCAGTTTAAAGACTAGTGACTAGACTAATGTTTGGGTGCTAACTCCGAATCTGGGCTTGAAACTGTCATGGGAAGAAATTGTGGCAAATTTCCAAAACGAGGCTGCTTAATTGAAGAGCTGATATGACTGTAAATCACCCATTATAAGATACCACCTAAATTAATCAACTAATGGTAAGTCAGAATATTTTTCTTAGTCATTGTAAATTCTCATTGACTGGATGAACCCGCATAGAGTCAACATTGATCTGTACTGATGCCTTGCATTGTAATAACTTCTTTACGGCTCTGCCAATTTGCGGTGACTGCCAGATATAGAGAAACGGACTCAAAGTTGCGTGAAAGAGCAGAATCGTATCGGCTACTGGCTGAAAAATAGGCAAGGGAAAGAAACCAAGCATTATATTCTTCACTGTCGATGGTAAATATGTTGCTAATAAAAAGCAGATGACATATGCGGTAAACTTGACATTCCGGCTCTCTTTTCTCCGGTTTTCTTCTTGTTGTTCCGGTGTGAGATCCATGTTCACTGGCCGAAGTCTTGCTTGATTTCCTCGTAGGCTTACAATTTTCCTGAAGATCATGACATGAATTATTACGTTGAAGATGTATGTTCCGATGGTTATGAGTGTCGCTATCGCCAGAGAAAGTGCCAACAGTGCTTTAAACTTCGTGCATAATGAAAACGTCAATGAAATGACCCAGAACGCTACGCAGGCGATCCCCACTGACCTGTTTGTGAACTTTGAGTGGTAGGTGAAAGGGTAAAAGACAGCAACACAGCGTTCATAGGTCAATAGGTCAACAGATAGCATGGATGTCAAGGCAAAAGCGATTCCAACGATTGATAACAATGTGTCGGAATTACAACTGAAGTTCTTTTGTCCGCGAAGTATTAAGATGATACCGTGAAATGGCATGGCAAAAACTCCTTGCAATATGTTTACAATAAGTAAATTCAGTAGAATGGTATTCTGCATCGTCCGTAATGTGTTCGTTCTGAGTATGGCGAATGCTAATTTGTAAACACAAATTAGCTAGTACTGTGGGTATTGCAGCAGCCACATTGAAAGATCCAATTAAGTTTGATGCGTACATGAAAACAGGTGTGTAATGGTATGTCCTAGTTTTTATGTCGCCGGAAAATGGATCCTCACAGACGTAACGAAAATTTACGCCACTGTTATTAAAGGCTGCATGGTCCGTTACGTTACTTAGTAAACCCATGCCTGCAGGAAAGAGGACTGTGTTCGCTATTTTTCAGAATCTCACTGAATATCAAATATAAGTTTTCTGCTTGGAAAAAGAAGCATGGCCATTCATACTTGTCTCTTTGAAATACCTGTCCCTCATTGATCTATTCTGCTGTTCCTCAGGGATGAAAGCTGGGCGCACGTCTTCTTCAAGATGAAGCATGAACACTCATAGATCTACTAACATTGAAGGCAAATGAGCATTTGAGAAGAAACTCATTGAATACCAAACAGCACAGACATCTGTTGATTCATCCTTTTCATTTTGAAACGATTGTACCTGGTCGATCTATTCTGCTGTCCCTCAAGGATTAAACCTGGGCGCATTTCTTATTAAAGCTACAGCATGAACATAATTATCTACCGATGCCGAAGGCAAATGAGGACTTACGTAGGAACTCACTGAATATCAAATAGATGACTTTATTTAGATAGAAGATTGATTTTATCTTTGAAGTACTTGTTCCCAGTCGATCTACGTTGTTTTCCCTCAAGAATGATAACTACTTGCATTTCTTTTTAGAACTAAAACATGAACCCTCATGTATCAATCAGCATCGAATGTAGATAAGCGTTTAAGCAACAACTCACTGGACATGAAACAGAAGAAACATCAAGTTTCTCCCTACTTATCTCTTCGAAGCATCTGTTACTCGTTCATCTACGTTGCTGTCCTTCAAGGATACAAGCTAAGTGCACTTCTTTTCAAAGTTAAGCATAAGCCTTCTTGCATACAAAAGTACCAAACGAAAATGAGCGTCTAAGCAGGCACTCACTGAATTTTAAATAGAAGACCTGAACCTGAAAACGGCCATCTGTTATCCATCTTTTTCTCTCGAAAACACCTGTTCATTGCTGTTCAACTTTATTTTCCCAGAGGTGAGATTTCTGCACAGTTTTGACCGCCCATGCAATTCCCTTATTCGTGGGCAACCATATTACAAGGTGAAACTTAGACTTATAACAGTGAGTCTCTTCTTTCCCTGTGCTCTTTGACTTGATGATGGTGCTTCGGTCAACAGAGAAAAATAATGTTACTATGAAAAGCCTGGCCCTTTTGGGCCCAAAATCCGCAATTCCTTGAGTACCAATCAGATTGTGAGATTTGGCAGAGAACAATGGTGCCGAATTTTCAATTCGAATGATGCACCTGCGTGCACCTGACTAGATTTTGAACGAAGTTGCTGCGGCAGGTAGTTGACGATTTCTCTGGCATGTTTTGGTCTTAAAAACATAAAAAATGTAGCGTTGAAAGACTTATCTTGCACTCAGTACTTCCCTCTTCAGATTTATACTAAGTTTCTTTGATGAAACGTGTGCTTAACGTGGTTTTTACCACATTTCTTTACGAAGAGTGACCGTTGAACAGAGCTACGGCAGTCCTTCGATCATGATTCGATCGATTGAATGCAGGAGATAGGGCCAGGCTTTTCACTGTTTCATCACGAGTCCCTGTTGAACAAGGTTTACTGCAGGGATACAAGGGACTCGTTGTAATAAGTCTAGGTGAAACTCCCTTCGTGTTAAAGGTGGCCTGAGCAAAATTTTCATTCATTCAAATAGACAGCACTGTTGAACGACTTCTGTTCGACAAACGAGCTTCTGTTTACATGTTTCACCAGCGAAATGTCAAATGTGAAGCATGAACATTTTTGAGAACAATTCTTGGCCTAAGATTTGTGATGATAAGAATTTTTCCCAAATCTATTCGTGCATTTATCTTGCTACAGCAATGGGCGTTTCCAAGCTTTCCTACCAAAATGGACGTCCCCAGACAGAAAAAAAGCGTGGCCCACAAAATTTTTCCGGACCCCACGCCATTGCGCCTTCGGAGCTAAACATGACCTACCCTCCGTGACCAGCTTCGTCACTGCTTCCTTCCTTCCAAAACAAAACCTGCCCCACCACGCAATGTGCTCATTCTTCGCACATAACAACAGATGCCTTCGTTACAAACTAAGTATCCATGTGCAAATTCAAAAAAACCGGCAGCCGTCATAGCTTCTTAAGTCAAATTACTGTAATATGGATTGACAACGAACTAATCATCCAAGCTTTTGGAAAGAAAACTTTTAAAAATACATGCATTTATGGGAAATCAGATCTGGTAGTGTTAATTGACATCTTGAATTCTATATCTGAGAGCAAATTCTTCTCTAAATACTGAGAAAAAAGATCTGTTTCAGTAATCAAGTTCTAAAAGCTTCAAAATGCTTTGACGACTTTCCTAAAATCTCGAATTTTTTATTTAGAATTGGTGACAAAGCAATGCTTTTCCTTTGATAGACTTTTGATCTATTCTACAAAAGGGCCTGGACTAAGCGTTACTTTTATACATTCTTATAAACGAGGTTCGATCGACTGGCGTGACAGCTGCTATCACCATAGACATACGACAATGAGTTCTCTTGTATCCCTGCGATACACCTTGCTCAAGAGGGACTCGTAATCAAAAAGTGAAAACTTGGCCCTATTTTCTTTAATCGTCAATTTGGAATCACGGCTTCGAATTTCAATCCCGTGGGAGTGTCTTCAATCCTTCAATCGAATCGAAAATTCCATCATATTTACAAAGTAAGAACGGTAATTCACAAATCTCGCAATCTGATTGGTACTGTAGAAATCGCGAAGTTTCGGCCTAAATAAGGCCAGGTTTTTCAGAGTAATATTATGAGTCTTTATTGACTGCAGCGCCATCATCAAGTCAAAGAGCACAGGGAAACAAGAGACTCATCGTCACAAGTCCACTATCACCATAGCCTCACTACAAAGGACCCTCAAATTACACTCATTTCATTGAGTTGAATTGTTGTTGCTGTTATCACTCCACTGAGGGCCTTATTCCCATAGAGCTGTAAAAACGGCACAAAATTTCAATCGACGACGAGATTCTGTCGCCCCGTCGTCTACCGATCAGCATGTGGCTTAGAGCAAGGCGGTTTTCGCTTTTATGGCAAAAATGATTCTTTACCAAAGTATTAACACCTGATTTTATGGTACAGCACTTCTAGAAAACTGATTTTGAATGTATTTTAGACCCAGTGATTGCGAGCAAAAAGCAGCAGATGATTGAGGCCTAATAGATCTTTCAGTTACATTCTAAAAATGAATGCGAATCGAACGACAGATTGATACTTTTTGTAGAATGTTCGAATGTACACAATAGTGAGAGCAGCACGAATACGATCTTTTTGCAGGTTTAACAGCCATCTCTCCAGTTACAGGTTTATCTTATATCGCTGCTAATCTTTTACAGGAGTTGATAGTGTTTTTCTTACAGGATACAAATGCATTGCGCGTCCATGGTTTATTTACATGAGTCCGTTACTTAAGGCCATTTTAACTAGGATTGCTTAGTTTTTTTGCAGAATTACATTTTAGATTTCTTCTCATGTATATGCATGTACTGTATATGTACATTCTTGCCTCTTTACTTCTTGAACTCAGGAGCCAAGAAACTTAGGGTGTGTTTGATAGGCACCAGTTCTGAAAACGGCAAAACGACGTCATTTTCTTTCACAAAACGACGTAATTTTCTTCCATAGAAGCAAACAAGCTGAGACATAGCTGTTGTATTTAACAACCTATGCTTTATAAATCACATTTATATCATAGAATAAAACATAACCCCTTTCTCTTCCCCTTCCCATCTTCTAGAATGGCGTTCTTTTTTGGCCCCCTTTTCGGTCCCCCATATTTCTCTCTGATAGAGTCACTGACAAGAGACAAAGCAGCCTCGACAGTTTCATTCGAACTAGCATTACCAGCGCTGTTTCTTTCCTTCGACAAAGCATCAGCCAAACTGTGTCTTTCGTCGGGTGTAAAATTGCTTGGCATGCCGCTTTCATTGGGCCTAGAATGGATAGAAACGTTCTTTAAATCATTCTGGCTTCCTCTGCTTCTTAGACGATATTTTTCTCTATATTCATCACGCACCCTGTTTCTCTCCTCTTCCCTCCGTTTCTGTTCCCCTACTAACTTTTCTCTTTGAGTTTCCGCAGCGTTTATGTCTTCCTTGCTAGAAAATATCTTGAAAAACTTGTTCTGGGTACTTTGTGCTTCATTGGCCATGTGAACTTCTAGAAATGCTTTTGTAACTTTATCCATGGCTAAGATGAGGAATCTAGCTTTGTCTGGTATGGAGTTTACAATGTTGTTTCAGAATTTGACTAGTCCTCGTAAATTTCACTTATAGAGTCATCCAAGTATCTTCTAATACCAAGCTTTCAATATGAAAGCAATATTGACTATGAGGCTTGCAATAAACTGTTATAGAGATCAAATCCCTATGGAAAACCATCCATATCTCAGAGAGTCATCCAAGTATCTTTTGATACCAAGCTTTCAATATGAAAGCAATATTGACTATGAGGCTTGCAATAAACTGTCATAAAGATCAAATCCCTATAGAAATCATCCATTTATGTGATGCACTGCGTTATAAAGGAATCCCTCAACAACTGAAACCAATCAGCCACTCAGAGAGTCATCCAAGTATCTTCTGATACAAAGCTTTCAATATGAAAGCAATATTGACTATGAGGCTTGCAATAAACTGTTATAGAGATCAAATCCCTATGGAAAACCATCCATATCTCAGAGAGTCATCCAAGTATCTTTTAATACCAAGCTTCCAGTAAGAATACAATATTGATGTTGAGGCTTTGTAGATAGCAGCAAACAGTCTCAGAGATAAAATCCCGGTGAGAGATCATCCACATATCAGATAGATTGCATTATAAAACGGTGCAAAGACCACACAGCCCAACCGGCCACTCAAAGAGTCATCCATCTAGCTTCTGATACTAAGATTCCAATATCTATCACCATGAGACGTTGTTGATAGCAGCAAATGGTACTAGGGATCAGATCCCGGTGAAATCCCAGTAAAATAATCGATGTACCTGTTATGCTACGTCATACAACATTGCTGAGACAACTAAAACAAATCAGCCACTCTAAATTCATCCAAGTATCGTTAATACCGAGGCTCGAGTATGAATACCATATTAACTTTGAGACTTTGTTGATTTCAATAAATGGTCTTAGAGATAAGATTCTGGTAGAAAATCATCCATATATCTGAAACACTGCGTCATATAATACAAGCCAATTAGCCACTCAAAAAGTCATCCAGATAACTATCAACGATGAGCTGCCAGCATTAGCGATACATGTTGTCTTAAAGGCCTTGCTAACAGCAGTTGACAGTCTCAGTAGAAATTAGTTATGTTACTTTCCACTGTCTTCCAAACAGTGGCAAGTGCAGTCTTGGTAGGAAATCAACCATATATCTGGTAACTTTGAGACTTTGTTGATTTCAATAAATGGTCTTAGAGATAAGATTCTGGTAGAAAATCATCCATATATCTGAAACACTGCGTCATATAATACAAGCCAATTAGCCACTCAAAAAGTCATCCAGATAACTATCAACGATGAGCTGCCAGCATTAGCGATACATGTTGTCTTAAAGGCCTTGCTAACAGCAGTTGACAGTCTCAGTAGAAATTAGTTATGTTACTTTCCACTGTCTTCCAAACAGTGGCAAGTGCAGTCTTGGTAGGAAATCAACCATATATCTGGTATGCTCTGTTAAAAGGTGGAGTTACAATGCATTCCAATTAGCTGCTCAAAGAATCATCCAGGTAGTTCCGACTTTATGCCTTTACAGCTGGCTTTCAAAGCAAATGACCAACGAATAACAGCGCAAATTAAGATGATGTAAAATGTTTCATTAATTATTAAAGAGGAGGGATTCTCAATATATTGAAAGTAAACATATGTGCATAGGGGGAAATGAATGAAGTAATTATTAAGTACCGGGGGTAAATACAGTTTTAGGTGTCATTTAGTACCGAGTGAAGAACAAATGTCCCCCTTGTTCGAAAATTCACTGCAGCAAATTCACTTGCACAATTATAATCAAACCTGACTTTTCTGATAGCTACGAGATTGATGTAATTTCAATATTTTCGGTTATTCTTTTTTAGATAGCAGTGTTGTGGCATATTAGAGAGATTCACAAATTGGTCTTGCATAACTGGCCTAGAGGAAATAAAACTGCCAAAACTGATAAAAGTGCCAAAATACGGTCTTTACTGAGACTCCAAAGTCTGTTGGTTTGGTTTGTTGACAAAAATCTATCACTCTATCTTTGAGTTAGATATTAAATTTGTAGTTTTTTCACTTTCTCTTTTTTCAGGAAGAAGTCTGTTGACGTTTTCAAAGTCAAATAGAAATGATTTGAAAATTAGAGTCACCTCCTCTTCTCAGCCAAACTGGAGCGTATGGGTGGGGCTTTCAATTCCGTGTCAGGAACAAACATAAACCCACGCGGTAGACATTAATGTCCGGCCTGCAATCAAGCCAGAAATATGGACGAACATATTATTTCCGTGAGAGACCCCGAATGAATAGGAATGGAGGTGACGTAAGATTGGTAGTCAGTTCAGTTAAACATATTCTTTTTATAAGAAACTAATGAATGTACCAGTACTGAACGTTTCTTAGAACCATTAGATTTTGAGTGCTCACAGTTTTCTTTTCTTGCAGTTCCATAACAATCTTCATCAACACACATTGCCTACTTTTGTTCTCTGTGAGGAGAGTCCAAACAATTTGATCAATGCTTTAGGCCCTTTTCAGTCAGTCTGCAGTCATGCAATTCTTATAAAGCTGAATTTACCTATATTCTAGTGCTGGCAAAACAGCGAGAAAAATCACAAAGACACTTTGATCTTTCAGCTTTTATCCAGAATTTGAATCATTTAAATCTGAGATGCACTCTTGGTGCTACTAATTCTCAAAAGTGGGAACTTTTATCTGAATCACCCGGCAGTATCAGTTTATAGGAATCTGATCAATGGTTTGAAAGCTTTCAAAACTTTATACATTTGACTTGCACGACTCTCTAAAAACAGTGAATATTTCTTGGATACGCTTATGCCCCCCCCCTGAAGTTTTCAGTATCCCTTGTACATATGAAACGATTGAAAAGACAGCATACAAGCATCCAGCCGGGTGGCATTAAATTTTTATGAGCATTACCAATGTTATTACTTCAGAGTACCAGCAATATATCGTTCGCTTTTTATACATCACCCCCGGAGGATTTCCCCAGAGACCTTTAGCTGTTTTACAAAATAGTCGGAACACAGGAAGCCCAGGCAGTTAGGTAACTGAACAATGATAAGTTTACAATCTTAAAATCGTTAATCGTATACTACCTTGTGTGTTATTTCCTGCACTGCTCCACGGCTGTGTTGGATCTCAATGATCTCAAACCTTTTTCTACCTATTAGAATACCATCTAGTTATTTTGCATCGAACTCTCGCATTCGAACAATTATGCAGTGCAGTGCAGAAGTCAATGAGATCCAACACAGCCGTGGAGAAGTGCAGCAAATAACACACAAGGTAGTATACAATTAACGATTTTAAGATTGTAAACTTATCATTGTTCAGTTACCTAACTGCCTGGGCTTCCTGTGGTCGGAATTGAACAATTTTGTAATACATCTGTAGAGCTTTCGAATGTCCGTAACGGTCATAGACGCTCTAACGCCACGATATCGAATCTTTCGCATCAAAATGTGTAACGAAATCTTTTGATGCAAATACCTAAAAGGCCTATTGTAAATTGCAGGAATATTGAATTTTCAGGAGGTCGATGTATAGAAATCAATAAAGTTTTAATGATATTCATTAGCTTTACGAACCCCCTGCTAAATTGTAGCTTTTTTTTGCGTTTACACCTGTAATGTTGATATAAGCAGGGGTTATCTGTCATGGCTCAGGACTTTAAAGTTTAACCATGTGCCAAAACTTTGTGAATGCAATATACTAAATGCTTACGTTAGTTGGGTTGGCTTTAATTGAATTAGAATCAGAATTCATCAAATACATGATTTAATTTCTAACTGGTCTATCGAAGTTTATCTTGCGGTTTAAATATCGTAAAAGCAACGATTTTACTACGTCAAACTTTCGAGAATTAGGCAAACAAGACTTTCGCGTCCTTACGAACGATATACTGGTTAGGAAGTGGTTAGGTGGTTGGCTGTTACATGTGTCAAACGTAATGCACTTCCAGGGGTCAGCAACAGGTTTCAAATCTTTAAAAAGCTTAGTGTGAAATTCTATATGATGTCCCACATAATTGTGCCTCGCTTTTGTGGCTGCTGCTCGGGGGGGGGGGGTAACTTCAATATGCGGGTGACGCGGGTGTGCCAATTGACGTCTGAAATCGCACTCTAAAATTGATAAATTTTCGCGAAAATGATACCCCAACATTTACAGGCCATTGAGAATGTTTACCCTAAAATTAGTGAAATTTGATCAAAATCAATACCCTAAAGAGTTATTTTTCTAAAATGGCACTCCATAATTTATGGCTACTTGTGATTTTACCAAAAATGACACTCCAAAATTTATTTTCTGCTCGAAAAAAGGCACCCCAAAAAATAGCACATCCCGTACCTGCATATATGTAGTTATCCCTGGGGGCTGCTGTGGAGGAGCTATTACTTCAATTATCTAGATTTTCACAAAGTTTCAGAGGACAGGCTGCAAATTAGAATCTGAGACCACTTCAGCCAATATGACTTGTGGTTGCTGATTTTGGTAGAGAAAGGGCAAAATAAGTGGTTGCTTCAAAAACAGCACTTCTTTGTTCTCCAGCAATGTCGAAATAAAGTAAGTTTTCAAAGAAAGGGTCCTAGCGTCGTATTAAAACTTTTGCTGAATCTTTTAAAGGGTTAGGAATGTTGTCTATTCATAAGAGAGCACTTTCTACTTTTTAAAAAGTGCAATGAAAATTTTAATACCATGCCAGAAAAATTTCTTTGAAAACTTACTTGGCTGGGACATTGCTATAGAGCGATATCAATGCAGTTTTTGAAGTCACTACTTATTTTGCCGTTCGCAATAGCGACACTTCATTACTAATTTTCCAGGCATCAGCAGAAACAGATTCGAGTACAGATTCATATAAAATTTGAGACTGTTAAGATTTAATTATCATAAAATATAAATATTTACAATCTTTCTTCTTAGGTAATATCTAATTCAATGTATTAGTATTATATTTTATGTACTACAATTATTTCCCTTGTTATAATCTTCTCTCCATCCCCAGGGGGCACTCAGCACATATGTATACGGGGGACTCACTCCGAGAAATTTTCCGGCAACGCGATAATATCAGTTGAGCTTCACTGAAACCCAAAACTATAAACTAATTTAATACTTAGTCACCTGTAAACGAAAACAAAACTCCTGAAACAATGCAAACTGAGGCCAGCATTGTCTCTACAGAACCCAGAAATATAACTTTGACTATGTTTTCTGTCCCAAAATATCTTGGCCAAAATATCACTTAGTTTGGACCCAAAAATATCACTTTTGGCAATAGACCTTTTAGCTATGCTGCAAAAGAGCCTGGATCGAGCGTTATTTTTATACATTTTTATACACGAGATTCGATCGAGTGGCGTTAGAGCTTCTAGCACTATTGTGCTCATTCGAAAATCCTACAAAGTCTAGCAAAGTATCGCTCGATTGAGATTCTTTTTCAGAATAGCTACAAGGTCTATACTGAGACCTAGAAATATCGGACTTGCCTCCTTGTATGTGCATGTGCTGAATGCCCCCTTAGGCTCTGCGTGCTTTATTTTCAAACTTGAAGAGACATTTGGCGAATAAGTTTGCTGATTCGCAGAAATTTGCAGGGATCAATAAAAAGCCTGCAATTTTCTGCATTGACTTAACCGGCTACGATTTTTGTTTAAACGCAATTCATGTTACGTGATCACTCTCTCGACAAAGCACTTTAATATTTCTTTAAAATATTTCATGCAGTGAAAGTTTCTCCATCAAGGCAAGATGTGGAATGATGCTAAGGGGCCGCGTACAAATCGATTCTTTTTTTCAGGCAAATTGTCCAATGGACGTTTGGGGGGAAGGGGTAAAAGTACTGGACGTTTTCAAAATTTCTGATTTATTGATATTTCTTCTGAGAATTCTCTGCAAGTAGCTTTATTCCACATCTTTATTTTGCTGCATGAATTTGCAGTGCGAAGAATTTCGACAGCAGTGAAAGTATCCTTGTCTGTATACATTTACTGCTGTAGAAATTCTAATAGAAAGCACGTCGCTGATGACTTCATAATCACTTAGGCTGCATTCATATTGCACAAGCTTTTGAAAGCGCGCAAACGCTCGAGCAGAAGTCCGCCATACTAATCCCTTACAGTGTTCAGATTGCAAAATATTTTTGCAATGTGAACACTGTAAGGGAATAGTACGGAGGATTTCTGCACGAGCGTTTACGCGCTTTCAAAAGACTGTGCATTGTAAATGCAGCCTTAGGCTCATTCTTATGCAGCAAAATAACGGTATGAAATTTGCCATGGATGTCTTGCGTTAAAGAAGAGATTTGTGTGCGGCCCCTGAGACTTGAATGGCTTTGATAGCATGACTTGTTTATATTTAAAATCAAATTTTTAGCTGATTTCGTTCATACGAGATAAACTTTTTTCCCTAATACCATTAGTTTGAAATTTGCTGAACCTTAAGATTGTTTAAATATGATTTTGACTGAATAGGTTATCAAAAGAATTCATCTTTACATTAAATCTAAACATTTGTGAATAGATATGCTCATGGCTGAGCTGACTAGAGCTATATTTACTATTACAAATGCTTAATTATCTTATCTTATATATTCTCCAGAAGGTAAGTGTTGACGGTGTTTAGTTTGAAAAATACTTTGAGGGGGGGGGGGATTTTCTTAAAGAATCACTGCTAACCATGACTCTTTGTGGCACCAAATTTGAGTTTCGCGCCTAAATTCTCTTTGCCTTGCTCTTCATTCAGCGAACAAAGGATCACGTTTGACAATGGCTCTTAAGCAAAGACACAGGGGTAGAGTCCAAATTTTGACATTTCTCTTTAACCGATTTCAAAAGGGGCCTAATCAACGGACATACATCCTACATCTCACACATAGCGTACTCAGTTGTTTGTTTAACAAAGAATGGGCGCAAAGCCTAATGGTCAGCTGAGGGTCTTTAAATGATCAGAAATCTATCTGCTACCATTGATACTTTTAATGTTCAAAAAAGTAAAATGTCTCTTCTGTTTTAAGAAATTATTGATGATTGCAATGCATCGTCCAAGTCCTCAGTCCAACTATCTGGATCTATAATTTATCAAGTCTCACATGAAGTCTCTCTCTCACGTGACGTCACGGACAGTTTCGTTGATGCATTCTGAATTTCCATTCTGAATTCTGAATATGCGTCTTCATCCTAACTGATTGATACAAACTAAAGTCTGCAATGCAGTTCGGGTTCTTGACTTCCACTCTTTACATTCTGTTTGCTTAGAATTTGATATTTCTGTAGTTTGAACAGCAAACCACAATTAGCATGTTTTTGTTATTAAACAATATTTTGGAGCCACCATTCAAACAATTAATCAATTAATTAATCAATCAACTCTATCAATCACCATTGACTTCCAAACCTTCTTATTTCATCGATCCGAATATAAAACTTTACGGTAGTTCTTTCATAAACTCTGCTCTATAAATTGTGTGGCATTTTGACTTCGAGCCTTCAGCTTCACCTTTGATTTGTAAACTTTGCAGTTTAACATTTCACTTTCACACTTTGAACTTTCACCTGAACTTTCAACAACGCTGTACCTCATTTGCCATCACCTGAGACATTAGACTCCTGTGTTATTTTCACTTTTGACCTGTGTCATTTGACTTTCAGCCTCGAGCATCTGAATCATGAACACTCGCCTTTCAGCTTCGACATCCGTCCGTATTGGCAAAAAATTCCAATCCTTTATTCCGAGTCACGTCGGACAGACGTCCGTTTCCTTGTATTAAACATATCTAAGTCCGATTCAACATCTTGAACTCGGTCGGATCGTTCTAAATAGTTCTCTTGAACCGGTAAATTGTTATATTGTGCATTTTCTAATAGTTTTTTAGTCCTTCCGGATTTTAAGTTCTTGTCCGAAGCAGCAGGTCCAGTTAACGCTAAAAAGAATTATTTGGGTTTAGATTAGATTTATCAACTCGAGTAAAAATATCAAAGTCTTACAGTTTATGATTTGCTTCCAATGACTTGCACTTTAAAGGTAAGGTAATTTCGTATTTAAAATATCAATTTCAAATCAAATTAAATTTTACTCCATTTTAGCTCTTCGCCGTCTCCAGTCTACATATCAGTTACAGCTCAGGCTAATTTTTAAGTTCAGAAATTAGTAGCTTTACCGTAGACTGATGACGATGAGTCTCTTGTTGCCCTGTGCTCTTTCACTTGATGATGGCACTTCGGGCAATGGAGGCTCATAGTATTACTCTGAAAAACTTGGCCCTATTTAGGCCCAAACTTCGCAATTCCTCCAGTACCAATCAGATTGCGAGATTTGTGAATTACTATTGTTAAGGTGTAAATGTGATAGAATTTTCGATTCGATTGAAGAATTCCCACGGGATGGAGAATCTTAAAGCCATGATTCTTTCATCATTCCATTGAAGATTGAAGAAAATATGGGCCATGTTTTCACTGTTTCATTATGAGTCCCTCTTGAGCAAGGTTTACCGCAGGGATACAAGGGACTCATCGTCATCAGTCTAGCTTTCTCTGAATCTGAGCATACAAATCTCAATTTATCAACTAGTCAATCACAGTTTAGCTGTGCGTGAATATCATTTAACAATTGCAACTTTAATCATAGCCTGTGTTCCAGACCACTTGAAACAAAAGATGAGTGGTCTGGAACACAGGCTACTTTAATCACAGCATTAAGAAAAGATTTAAAATGTCTGTGAGTATGACTGCAATAAGTTACATTCTTAAAGGTGATCTGAAGCGAAAATTTTTATTGATGCAAACGAAGGGGCCTGTTGATTGATAAAAAGTACTGTTGAAAGTATTTTGATATCTCATTTCGTTTTTAAGTTATCCAATGGTTTTAAGTGTAAGTTGATGACGTCATTTTGTTTGCAAACCATTAGGAATCTATGTGGAAAGAAGCTGTATCTGATCTTTGAAGGGTTACAGTTGTAGGAGACATTTAAATTGAGCTGAATAAATGCAATAGAAATTGTCTCATGGATTGATATGATATTTAGAAAGACATGTCACTTGAAGAAAAGTTCGTTGAGTCGATTTCCCTGTGGAATCATAGTCGATCTCCTATACTGTCTCGTACTTTTTGCAAACAAAATGACGTCATCAGCCAATCATACAAATCTGTGGATAACTCGAAGATGAAACAAAGAATCAAAAAATTTTAAAAGACATTCGTTATCATTTGATAATGCTATTCATTTGCATCAATAAAAATTTTCCCTTCAGATCACCTTTAAGGTCAAATTTAAAAGAGACCTCGTATGTTTTATCACATTGCCTAGCGGTAATTCTTCACAGGATGTTTCTAAATAGATCGACTATGGATTTCCCTTGTGCAGCAATATTACATGTTTTCTCTGTGTCATCTTTTCCTTACATCTGACAATATATTCCTACCGAGTGAGTCAGCAAAAAGTTTATGCATTTGGCGGGCTGTGAAATGAAAAGTATGAGGCCGAGTGGCTCATACAGTTGTCGTCAGCTGACCTAAGGGAGACTCGATCGAGTGAGGCCTGACCTCACAACTCACCTCGCCGTCCTTCGGAAAGGACGTTACACGTTTCTTTATAAGAAAATTGGATCAGGCCATAGCACTAAAAGTTTCTTAATTTAACATGAAATTTTGTCCATTTTAGTAATAAAAGTTTCTTAATTGGTTTCTTATTTTCTAATGTATGAATTGTCAATGTGGTCGCTAACACTGCTGAAAATATGCTTCTTGATATTTAAAGCATCGTAAAGGAATAACAGTGTTCTATTATTTTGAAAACACAAATGGTTAGATAATATTGCCCAATAATAAAGGTTCAACGATCTATTCGCTATAAAATCCATGCTTTTAACTTTGAAAAATTTCTTAATACTTCTCAGACACAGTACTAGAGTTTCTTAAAATTTTGGCCATCTTAGTACTAGTTTCTTATAAACCAGTTTCTTATAAAAAAACTTGTAATTAAACTGAATGCGCCATGCACAGTGGGTCTAAATTAGATTTCAGTAGCTAGAAATCCTGACAATCCCTTTCAAAACAAACGAAAACAAATAGAAAACTGCTCCTTCGCTAGCTGCTTTCGAAACGAGATTATAAATGCTTTTGAAAGATCAAACAGGTTGATGATCTAAATCAACGTTTGGCACATAACTTTTGACTTGAAAGTCCCCTTTCTTTTTACATATTTTTCTTGTCTTTTATATTGGACTTCAAAGCTGTTTCGTAGCAATTCATGTAATTAAGCAAGTTAGGTTTTTAAGCAGGGCAAAATGAATGTATTCACCCTGTTGAAATTAATCAAAATGAATAAATGAGAAAAAATTAACACAGAGCTGAATCGTTGCAATGAAACTTACGTAGCATCTGCCATGAAACTAGTCGCCATTTAATCAAAGGCTTATGACACGTGTGCAGGTTGTCCCGGACTTTCGATTGTTTGCAAAAATCTTGTACAGACCGTTTAATGACTGCGTATAGATAATCGAAGTCTTACCTGGGATTAAATACAAGTTATTGAATATCGGCATCTCTGTTTTCCCATCTGGAAATCGGACTCCGATTGATAAATTATCACCTCCTGTTCCCTCTTTCATAAATGATTCCATGAAATAGAAATTCCCTTGCTCCAGTTTGATCGGGCGAGATGTTTGTTCAGTGGGATACCTATAAAACGACAAACAGCCATCATACATCATAGTTAAGTAGGCTAATAAAGTCAGACAGAAATTTACGTGACGTCCAAGAAAAGGTTAAGATCCATGGGGTGCGCAAATGGGACGTTAACAATTTTCAAGAGGAAGGTGGTTAGACTAATTACACTAGTCCCTCAATTTCAAGCTTCAAGCCTTACAAAAGTTGCAAAATCGAGCGGCTAGAATCTTTACGAAAAGCAGTTTTGATACCCCTTCTATAGGTTTGATACAGAGTTTAAATTGGCCTACTGTAAGCGACATCATTAGAGGCGAAACTGCAACTACAGTGTACAAGTCGCTAAACGGTCTCGTCCCGGAGTACCTTTCCAGCTTGTTTGAAAAAAGGTCGACTCGAAATGTCAGGGAACTCAGAAACACCGAAACTAATCTTTCGATACCTTTACGAAAAACTAACAATGGGCAGAGAGCTATATCTTTTCGTGAACCTAAGCTTTGGAATAGCCTTGAACTTGATGTTAAACAGGCACCATCTCTTGCCACCTTTAAGAGAAGAATCAAATCGTAAGCTGGAAACGTTTGTGCCACGGCCCCCTGAAAAGCAGTTCTCATGGACTGACGGGGCTACCGTGCCTAAATAAATAAAAATAAAATTTCAACATTGCTGCAGTTGCTGATAGCAAGCAAGCTCATTGAAATATCAGTCATCAGCAACATGTCAGTTTCAAGTAGCATAAAGAGCTTTAGTAGCCAGTCTACGAGATGGTTGTCTTAACTTTCAAAATCAACAAGGATGTTGAATAACTTTCTGGGTATTCAACATAATCAGAATGATACAAAGATGTTACTGTGTTACCATGGGCGATGATGCACCGATTTTTTGGGAAAGGATGGCAAATATTGCAGAATTTCTTATCCATTAGCTGCCTAGTTATCAAGTCTGCATAGCTGTTGGTCACTTTGAGTAGAAACGATCAGTATACACCCTTTTGTCCTTAATTTTTTGCCCTTCGTTTCGATTTGTCTGACTCTGTTTTGGTTAGGCCCACATGTCAATTGAAGTGCATTGCTCCTTCTTGGCGACGCAAAATGAAAGCGCAGCAAAGGAGCTATGCACTTCAAAGCTATGGACAAAACGGAATTAGGAGAAAAACACTAACTTGGTCCATTGTCTGAACGATGTAAAATGCCCATTCTTCAATTCTATTGACATATTTGAGTTGAGTTCATCTGTATCTGGGCTCAGCCAAAGCTCACACTCATTATCACAAGCAATGTAGAACAGATATTCTCCAGTCATTGGAGCCTGAAATTAGAAGATACTAGATTTGAAAAGGAAAGAACTAAAGGGAAGGTAAAAGGTTGTTATAACTCTAGAGAGTTTTAGCAACTTGTACACAAATTCTAATCAAAGATTCCTATGTTTTGGGTATTCAGTGGGAAATGAGCCTGTTCAGGTTCTCTAATTAGTTCTTATTTTAGTCAGGGCTTTCAGGAATTTCTTTTGTTATTTCACTATTTCACAACATTATTTACAGTTGGTTAAAAGAAAGCATAGTTACTGAAAACTAATTTAAACCAACTATTTACAATATAAAAAATTATTTACAAATTAAGCAGCTACATCCTTTGCCATCCCATTCTTTGATCCCCGTCTTAAAGCCTCCATGTTCAGATCCAAACTTCAAGCCTATCATTTCTTGTCGGTTCACGGAAATTGAGTTCATAAGGTCTTATTCACAGCAAAAGTTTGTGGAAGAATCGAATAATGACATATATATATATATATATATATATATACACACACACACACACATATATATATATATATATATATATATATATATATATATATATATATATATATATATATATATATATATATATATATATATATATATATATATATATATATATATATATATATATATATATATATATATATATATATATAATACAGTAAATCCCCGCATATAAGAACCTACTTTTCTGCGAGCCAGGCTGAAGTAGGTTCTTATTTCAAAAGTAATAACACTAACTTCAAGGTAAGGTTCTTATTGCAAGGGTGCCTCATGTAGGTCCTTTGAGAGTCTTATAAATATGTTCAGCTCTATTAGTTGTATTGGGAGCATCCTTGTCGACCAAATGAATAATGGGGGAGAACAATCAAACTTTATCAGCCAAATGGTACCAAAATGAACTTAATAACAGCAATCAAAAATAAACTTTGCAACCCCTGCAATGAGAACCCATGTTTCATCATACTGAAACAGGTTCTTAAACTGCAAGGTACATTATTTTGGAAAAACAGCCTCCAGGTTCTTATTTTGGTAGGTTCTAATATGCGGGGATTTACTGTAATCTAATGAAAAGCTTTCGTTAATTCCCATTGGATCATACGAAAGCTGCTAATTCTTCCAAAAACTTCCGTTGCAAATATATGAATACAAGAATTTCTATTGTGAATTCTGTATCTTGACTTTTGGTCATGACAAAGCTATTTGATCTTGAATATCTCACCCTGAAATAAGTAGAAAGCCTTTGCCCATAACCATCCCCTGCATTCGGTGGAGCTTCGAATTTATCTAGGACGAGGTACTCATCAGGAGTCTGTGGGAATCTTGGGTTATCTATGAGGTCTTTGAGATGTGGGCTTAGCCCAAGACCAAACCAGACTTCTCTGAGTACACCACTGTTACCTGAAAAAGTACACATCAAATAATCAGTCAAAGAGCAAATCAATCAATCAATCAATCAATCCATTACTTGAAACTTTTGTTCAGCGGGGAGGGGCTTACTAGAGAGGGCGCTTCAGGGCTACTGAGAGGCTTTGGAGGCCTAGGGACTAAACTGCGAAATGAGGCCCCCTGCGAGCAAAGCATGTAGAAGACAAGGGATCTACGAGAATTTCCCCTGAACATTTCTTCCAAGACGCCCTTTAGATCAGCTTAAAATGCATTTCAGAAAATTTCTTGCAGTGAAGATGTTAAAAATATTACTTTATGAAGCCCATAGACCCCGAGGAACTGGGGCATATTGCCCCTTCTGTCCCTCCCTCTTGGCAGCCCTACCGCGCTTGATAGAGACGGGGCTAAATAGAGGTTTTACGGTATCTGGAAATCTGGATATCGCAACGTTTTGATCTAACTCGTACCAGTAGTGGCTAATGCCGCAGTTTCAGTTTCATTTATATTTAAATTCCACTACGCACAACCTTATAAATAACAATACGAACAAGTAACTAAACTACAAGGAAACAAAATACTGTTACAGAAAATTAGTACTTTAATGTGAAAAATTAAAAGAATAAACAACTGCAAAAAGAAAAATATGATAAACTGCATGGAGGGAATTAATGGAGGAGCTCTCTCAAAAGGTAAACTAATCGAGGAGAGAGCCCCCCACCCCCCCCAAGAGAGCCCCAATAATGCTAATACGCAGTCATTCCTGCCTACGTCAAAAGAAGGTTTCGGTTCCCTTTCGTTTCGTTTTGCACCCATTTAAACCTAGCACACGAAATGTGAATCAAATCAAGCTAATAGATTTGGCCATACCTCCATCAGGTGATGTTACTCTCGGTTGAGGAATCTCTTCCTTCATTGGTTCGCCTGCATTCACAACATCGCTTCTTTGAGGTGATTGCTCTTCAGTTTCAAGGAAGTCTGGACCTTGCAAAGCTTGCTTTACTGCAGGGGCTGTTAAAGGAGAAAGAATATTAGCAATAAGGGAAACTGCATCAAACAGAAGCAGCCTAGCGAATGGGAAAAAAACCAATGCTTCTCAAAGACCAATAAAAAGCGACCGCCAAGCAATTTGGTGACGTTGGAAACAAGCATTACATTTTTAGCAAAACACATGATATTGCAATTTCAAATAAAACATTGATCCGTCAACGACATCTCTCTTAAATTTTGTGCAGACCTACACAATTTGCAAGACGTCTTTAAATATTTTCCCGGGATATCATTCACAATTCTAAAAATAACGGACTTTAAAACACAAAGAAATCAATATACAAGTCAGCCCTATACAATTCAATTCAATTTTATTCATAGAAATACACTCTAATACGAAAGTGTCATTAAGGAATTGTGTATGGTATACGACCTAGGAGAAGCAAAGCTTATCGAGCCTAGGCCGTTAACTTAAGAAGCAAAGAAAAAAAAGCACTAACAAATTGAGAAGAAAGAGGAAAAGTATTAGTACAATATTACATTATTAAAGTTTAATGGCAATGCTAAATATTTTGGGTTACAGTGGAATTATATGTTAATTAATTGTAACCTTAATTAATTCAATAGTTATTTATCTGATTTAATGCAAACTGAGCCCATGCTTTGGAATACGCCTTGCATTTCTTTGGTTCAACTCCTAGAAAATAAAAATAAACTTTTTAAGTCAAAACCATTCTTACCAGCGTTCTGGGCAGGTTTTGTTGGTACGGCACTTTGGACAGCTAAATCTAAATCTTGCAAGTCCTGTGCGTTTGCTGTAACTCCTCCAACTAAAATATAAAATGGAAAGTATGGATAAAGAAACATTAAAATTTGCGGCTTAGATTTCGTCAGGCTTCCAAATAATTGAAGGACGTGATTTTGTCATCCGGAAATTACCCTACTTGATCAAAATTTGCTTCATATCAAGTGAGACAGAAAAACACTGCGGAGCTCGAGAAATAATAGTCTTCCAAGAATTCACAAAATTCTTTAGTTAAACTTTTAACATCGAATGTGCTGGAATGTCTATTGTAGGAAGCTGGTAAATAGCAACTGGTAATAGAATAACCATCAGATTTTGAAATAGGTAGAGCAGCAACTTTGGTATAACCATCAATCCAAGACTGCATTGAAAAGATGACAAACGTGATGGACTGGTCTTCCGTTCACACGAAACTGGCACAGTTTACAAGCAGATTTTGCACACGGTAGATTTCGAAAACGGAACTCTTATAAGCGGCACACTCTCGAGACAGCATCGTGTGCACACTTGAAAATGATGTAAACAGAACATCTTTTGAAGCTTTTTGAGTGAGACAGGTCGATTCTTAGAGTGCAGGTACATTTTTCTGGCACCAAAGTCTTGCAACTGGTTTTTTACTGTCAAAACCGGTATCGTGTGAACCCGAGCACAAATTTTGCTACCATCACATTTTTCACCGTTTTCAAAATGTGCCGGCATTATCTGAACGTAGTCTAGATCATTCAAACTTACCTTTAATTGATTCACAGTCGACATTTCTCGGGTAATCACAAATATTCTTGAATGGATGGAACATTTTCCCTCTTTCACACACCCTATAGAAGCCATTGTATCCTTTGCATTCAATATACCCGGTACAGTCACGTGGTATCGGACACACACTGTCCGGAATTGCGCAACAAGAGCGTGTCAGCTCGTACGAGACAGTAACAGCCTGAGGAATAAAATGAAAATGATAAGCCTTCGAAAATAATAGTTTAGAATCGAGATTAAATATGTTAGTAAGCATACACTGTACCCGTTACTGCATAGCAAACACATAGTGACCTCTAAAGACCTCCAAAGAAATTACGACTGACCTCTGACCTCCAAGGAAGTTACAACTGACGTCTGACCTCCAAAGAAGTTAAAACTGACCTCTGACCTCCAAAGAAGTTACAACATTTCCGTCCGCGGCTGACAGAGCAGAAAATGGGCACATATGCACGAAAATTCACAACTTTGAGCCCCTTTAGCTCCTTGCAACAGACCCCAAAATTAGACAACACTTGATATCTTCTTCCTTGGGCCTTGAATTCTTGATTTATCATTTTAAAACCTTATCAGTATAAATGCTTCCTTATCTCAGATTGCTCGATGACGTCATTTTACGTAGTTTTTGCTTTGCCTCCGCGGCTCGACATCTTACTCACACTGTAACGGAAACGGCACATGCCATATTTGTATACACCTTTCCCGTTAATGCATGACAATAATAATGCAAGCATCAATTCATTCAAAAATGATTAAGATGCCACAATTTTGAAAACATCGAGATATCAAAACATTCCCAAATCAGATTTACAGCAAATCATTCAATTCAATCCTACGGTCCTTTCAAGTCATTCAATTCATAGAAAAAAAGGAAGAGAATATCACAGCCACATTTTCAAAGATTTGAGAGTCCTATGTTTGCCTTATCATCATAAATTTCAGCGCCCTAATCCTTCTCCTCAATATGTCGAAATCAAACAGTAATACATTTGTTAGGGGCCGCACACAAATCGATTCTTTCACGCAAAATGTCCATTTGACCTTTTTAAAATACCCCCACTCCCCTCCCCCCAAAACATCCGATTGAATATCGATGAAATTTTTCCAATCGCGAGAAAATTTCATACAGTTGTTTTGCTCCATATCAAATGGGCCCAGATGATTGTGAAGTCGTCAGCGACGTGCTTTCCATGACCAGACTCAACAAAAACGGACAAGATACTTTCACTGATGTCGAAATTCTTTCGCACTAACAAAATATACAACAAGCGAAAGCTGTAAAATAAAGTTCCTTGCAGAAAATTCTCGGGAGAAATATCGATGAAACAAAAATTTTGAAAACGTCCGGTCCTTTTACTCCCTCCCCACAACGTCCATTGGACGTTTTGTATGAAAGAATCAATTTGTGGGCGGCCCCTTCCTTACATGCGTGACAGGAGCTGTTCTGATTGGTTTCTGCGTTGGTCTTCTAGTCGGTCCTGCAAATGCTTTTGAGCCGCTGGATATTTCATTCAGATGCTTTCGTCCTATTAGGCCAATGTCGTAACTGAAAAATAAAGGAGAAACAGAGATCAGAGCGCCGAAAGGCAGACCTGTTACAGCTACTACGACTAAAATATGTTTCGAGTACCTTCACATTTCTTGCGCCGAATAAACTTAGATTTTCTCACATAAGCGGCATGCTTTTGATGAACGGGCTGTCCGTAGAAATCTAAATGCTTCAAGTGTATAAAGGTAACTGAATAACTTTCCAAATGAAAATTTGGAGGGCGGAGATACTAGAAATGGCTTTGTTCCGTCAAAGTTTTGTTCATGGCTTCAAAAATTAAAAGTTGCAATTTGCATTGGATTTTTTTGCAATTTTTCGAAACGTGACCAAATTCTAATCTTTCTGTATATTCTCACAACTCAAAATCATACTTTAAAGAGGTGATTTTAAGAGAAAGTCGTGGTCAATGAAGTTTTCCGTCGACTGTCTTCCAGAGGACTGAGGACTGAGGTAACGCTTGTCCTTTAAATCGAAGTCAAAACTATACTCACTCTTCATCGCGATATCTGCCTTTAGTTGGAAAATGTTGAACTACTGCTTGCTGATTTTTAAACAGCGGCGTATGGGTCGGTTTGAACGTTGGTCCAGTAGGTCGCAAAACATGATGTATGTTCTCTGGACGGGTAGCAGTAGCCAGTTGGGCCGCTATCTTGTTTGTTTTATGAGTAGGTGCCTGGGTCGGTTTCTTTGTAGTGGGGCTTTGTAATGAAGGTTTCGGTTGCTGTGGTAACACTTTCTGCTGTTGTTGTTGTGGAACTGGATGTTGTTGCTGTTGTTTGTCATTTGCAGGCATACTAGGTTTTGGCTTTGTAGGGGCAATGGAGGCAGGCTCCGCAGCTTTAGCAGGAGATGCCACATGAGACACAGGAGGCTGTTGCGCAGGAGCTGTTTTGTCATTTGGTTTCTGCTGCTGCACAGGTAATTGTGGCTTCGCAGCTGGTTGCACAGCATCTTGAGGCTTCACAGCTGGATGCTCAGGTTGCGGCTGCGCAGCTGGCTTATGTTCTTGTGAAACAGCATTCTGGGATTGGAGGGGAGGGTTATGGGGGTTTTCAGCAGGGGGCTTTTCTTGTTGTTCTGCCACAACGTTTTGATTCTGATCTGGCGCTGGAGGTTTGGCTAACGGCTGTGGGGCGGGCTTTGGAGCAGCTACTGCCTCCACAGGGTGCTGAGGGACACTGGCAGCTTGGGGCTTTGCAGTGACACCTGGACTCGGGTGTTGTGCCGTCAGAGATGGTTTTTCAACTTCGACTGTTTTGTTGGCAATCGGCTGGGCCTTGGGTTGTTCGCTAGTTGCTTTTGTCGGGTTTTGTCCTGATAACGAGTTCTGGAATGCCCCGCCGATTGTAGGACTTGGAGAAGCATGCTGTAAAGTTGAGATTGAAAGAAAAACTTTGAATGGAGTGAACAATGAAAACATTTAATTTGCAATGACACTGTCAATAATGATCCAAAAAATCAACAGTCAATTTATCATTCCTTATTTAGGTATCCCGTCAGTCCATACGAACTGCTTTCCAGGGGATCGTGCCAAAAAACATTTACAAATGAAAGAGATAAATTATACATAACATTAAAAAATAAGAATCTTTAAAAACCCTTTACTTCAAGACACAAACATGATCAGCTAAGGCTTCTATACACTGATAATTCTCTTGATAAAACATCCATTGAATTGTCAACTTACTTCGTGTCATAAAAACTTGCACGGGGGGGGTATCTCGACCTATTTTCTGACAGGGACGTGCCATTTTGCCCGAAAAATTGGTATCCATAATTCCGTAAATTCTGGTGGATTTTAGGGTCATAATTCCGTAAATCGAATGAAAATCTGGGCCATAATTCCGGAAATTATGAAAAATCCCCTGAAAAAGACACCCATAATTCCGTTAAATGTCTAAAAATTGTGAAAATGCTACCCATAATTCTGTAACGGTTTGAAAAAAGTACCCCTAAAAAATGGCACGTCCCCGTACCATGAAAAGTACTAAGTTACCCCCCCCCCCGAGAAAACTTGTGCCATGAATGAAATCAAATTCGAAAATCATTTCGTAGTAAACATCAAAATCAAACAAAATTTACCTACCGGGTAAATAAAGAAAGCAATTCTCGTTAAAAAGGCCACTGTCCCCTGGACTGGAAATGGATTATTCAATAATGGACAGGTTTAAATAGATTTTAAAATCTATCTGACTGAAATCGGCTACTCTACTCCGAAGTTACGAAGGATTGTCTCTAGAAAGCCCTTTCACAACATCTTCAAAACTGGCATAAAATCAGAACAAAATTTAATACCTTACAGTGATGACTTTAAGATGCTCTACCAAACTTTACCCCATATGGAGGACAAAAGTGTCATCTCTGGCAGCAAAAAACAGTATACCGGGCGATGTCATCTTCCCGAGAGAAAAACATCTAAGATCAATGTGTTGAATTCATGCTTGTAAGGGCAAAAAATATTAGGAGCATTTGGTCATCATCGCCATAGCAAAGCATAAAAGTAGTTCACCGTCTTGATATCCAGGGAAGAAAGAAAAATAGAAAATTCGTACCTCCAGACCTTTGTTTAAGCCTAACGGCTCCTGGAAAGGTTTCAAAATCTGCGCAGGCGGTGGATTCGCTACTGCAACTGGTTGATGTGCTGGTTGAACAAGAGCATTTTGACCTTGCGGCTGCTGCAATGCCGTGGCATTCTTCAAAGGAGACTGTGGTGCTTGTGGTGATGTCAGCTTGTTCTGCAGAGCGAGGCTACCAGCTAATGCAGCCGCAGTGGAGACATTCTTCTGCATCTTCTGCGCAGCTGCTTTATGCGTCATTTCGAACTGGTTTCCTTTTTCTTTGATCATGTTTAAAATCTTATTCGCCATTTCCGGTGTGATCTTGAGAGGGTCCTTCTCTTGTGTCGTTTCACTGTCGCTGTTTGCATGCTTATTCACTAAGCTAGCCTGTGCTGGGGCGCCGGATATTGGGATAGTGTGAGTTTGGGGGGTCGTTGGTGGGAATGTGCGAGTGATAGACGGGGGTGTTGGTTGATCTGCGAATGCAGGGCTTTGGCTTTCAAGAGGAGCGGCAACAGTTGCGTAATCGCCCTCCGGCGCTGCTGTTGGGGTGGTTGCTTGATGTATGCGTAAGTCTGATGAAAGAAACAAGAGAAAAATTTGTGAAAATATGCAGAAGATAGTGGTTAAAGACCCTGTGATCCCAATGATCCTTTGCATGCGCACAAACCAGTAAAACCTCACAGTTACTGTAAACAACGAACTTCGACCACAGAATATGGGGAAAGGAATAGCTCTCAGGAGAAAAGCTTCCCTAATCCTTCAATTACTTTTGAGGAGGTCTTTTGTTTGAGTTCAAAGTGATGATTTCATAACATTCATTTGAAGATTGAAACGACAATGTACAGCCTTGCGATTGCTTGGCCATAATCCTTTTCATACAGTATGAAATTCATTGTCAGACCAGAAAGGATCATGGGGAGCACAGGGTCTTTAATATCATTTTCAAAGATCTTTGTACAATAAAGACTAAATTCACACAGTGCACCTACAATTTGAAGCTGGTACAAAACTGCTAAAGATTACGACAAGAAAAACAAATCATTCTCCTGGCAGGAATTGAAACAGAATTCTAACAAGCATAATGTGAAAACGGGGTCACTTGAACACTTGGAATTTAACCCTATTTTGGTTGGGGGGGGCAAATTTGCCCCCCCCCTAGTAGATTTTTTTTAATAACTCTGCTAGGAAGATATTCATAGCCATGAAACTTGTTGACTTTTTGCAACTACTTATTGTTCAACTTCTCAAAAAGTTTCATTGAAATATTTTGAAAAATGAGGGGGCGGGAGGCAATTTTCTGGGACTGACCCTGGAAAAATCGCAAATTCTCAAATCTCAATTATCGCGAAAAAAAAAACATAAGTTGAATATTTTGCAAATTTCTTTTGTAGTGTAGTGTTATTTGATGCATTCTATCACAATGATCATGTTTGGGTCAAAAATGTGCTCCAAATTTAATTTTATCGCGATTTTCCTGATTTTAGTCAATTTTGCCGCTTTTCTTGACCACTCAAAGGAAAATGCTGACGTGAGCAAAAATCAGGGCCAATCTTAGGTTAATTTTTACATTTTCAGAAAGTACATGCCTGAGGCTATTAGCACACAAAATTTGGTCACCCTACCTGTTACCAGTCAAGAGTTAGGTAGGGGGGCTTTTTTGCCCCCCCCCAACCAAAATAGGACTATCAAATAGCCCAACCACTATAGGGTTAAGGGCTATCCAGGGTTCTTTGCGGGTGATAATGACAGAAAGGTCAACCAAAGTAAATATTTTTTCACAGCGAAACAGACACTGTAAATAAATGAACAATAAACAATAAAAAACCACTGTACATCGCAAATAAACAATAAACGATGCGAAGGTTTTTTCTTTTAGCAGAGCCTGCCAAAGCCTTAATGCGATCCTGATTTTTGCATTCTAGACTGTTGTTGTGTTTTTGTTAATTTGTCATACATTTCAAAACGCTCGAACTCAGATTCTTTTGTTTGAATTGGGCAAGCTTTCGCCTCACTTCTGAGGCCTCATCAGCAACTTCGGAGGCCTTATAAGTTGCTGATAAGGCCTCAGAAGTGAGGTGAATCTTTCGAAATTTTAAACAAAACAATATACGTGCGAGTGTTTTGAAAATATACGGCAAACAAACAAAAACACAGCTACAAACTAGAAATGACGATTGTCAGTGAGTGCTGCGCAGTTTATTGGTTGCTCAGGTCCATTCCTGGTTCCGCAGTTTACACTCATTGAATTGTGATGCATGACAAATCGGTACCTTGGCTTTGAGTCAATAACAACAGGGGAACCGAGATATGATGTAAACGTTCTTTTGTTGCCAAGAAAAGTGAATTCCAACCATTCCAATGCCATTTCGAAAGCCGCTGACCGAAGTCACTTTGCAAATAGGTTAGCCTCTACGCAGGAATAGATGGCTGCTCCGCAGCAATCAATAATTACCTTTATGGATAACAACAGCTCCATTGTGCATGATACCCATAATTCCACGGCTGCCTACAGTCACATGAGACAATTTCACTGGGAGTTTAATCCATTGCAGGCCTTCTGGTTTCTCAGCAGTTACGCCGGTTCGATAAAGAACATCTTGGATACCGTCCGGGGATTCTCGTACGCCAACTGTCACGCCTAAAATATAAAGATGCATAAAGTAAAATATGAGAAAAAATTAACTCCTCGTCGAAGGCCATAACTTGAATGTTTTCACACACTCAAAGGCAATACAAATCGTGACGCTAGCTGTCACATTTATCACCAAAGCAACTATCTCAATGCCGAATACAATGAAAATAAGCAGCCCCAACAAAGAGCCTTGTGGTATTCCCAAAGTTTGTTTCACTTCCAGTGCTGAGTGACCCATCAACTTTCATTTTCTGCCACCTATTTGATAAGATCTATGAATTATACAACAGAACTTAAACAGGAAAATCTTCATTCACACGGCTAACTTCGTAACCATGTCAGCCAATATTTTCAGATAGAATTCAGTGTTAACCTGATCCAAAAATCTGATCTCTTGCTTCAACACTATATCTGACATTACTTGAATGTCGCTTCCAAGATCTTGCGAAAACGACCGAGAACCTTGAAAATTTCGTAAACTTTGCTGTTTATCAGAAATGGTAAGAGCCACGAGAATCAATTTTAGGTTAAGTTTTCACCGTGACATGAGTGACTATCAAAAGAACTTTTTAATACATAAGCTACGCTGATGCCCTGCATCTAAGATACCACATAAAAAATTTTCAGGCAACTGAAAAATCATTAGCCTCCCTACTTGGGGGACACGGTTGGGTATCACGCCTCACATGGGGTTTCTTTGTGTTTTTGGTTCGTCAACTAAAATGAATAAAAGGGGATTAAATATTTTCATAGCAGGATTATCAGAGAAGAATTGGAAACAGATTGTTTTGCGAATTGAACTGAATTTTTATCATGCCATAAATTCAAAGAGTCTGGGTTCTAGCTCCTTCCCTTTGTTTAAGCTTGATCTCTAAACCAATCACATGCGTGACAGAGCTCCTTTAAGCCCCTTCTGGAGTGTAAGCCCCCCGGGGGGGGGGGGCTTATTGGAGCTTCCACGTTAAATGCAGGGCTTTACTGAGTTTGACATAACGAGTGGTAAAATTTACCTTCTGGGCCACTTTCCACCATTCGTAAACTACCGGGTATCGTCATCCATTCTGTCCCTGCTGGATTAGCGGCAGAAACCCCCTTTCTGAAATATATCGTTCCTTGCTTGTCTACACCCCAGCAGCCGAATGCTCCGCATGAGATGTACTTGAGATCTCCAGGGACCAAACGCCATCCCGTTCCAGCAGGACTTTGAGCGCTAAAACGATTAAATTTGATTTTAAAATGGTTGACACAAATGGTAAAGAAATCATTTCAAAATCACCTGAATTTGATTTTCCAATTACAGTCAAAGCAAGAGAGCTGTGACCAGCAACATCCTAAAATACTTGATTATTTCAAATCATTATTGGATTATTATTCGAATGACAATTCAAATGATGATATGATTTGTGGTGTAAGACGCTCATACTGCCAAATGCTTTGAATGTCTTGTTTTGTTTTCTTCAAACACACTCATCCTCTGAGCTACTGCCCGACTGCCACAGCGTAAAGGCAGTACGTACAGTCAAAATATTATCACTATTTGATACTTCAAATTAATATTCAATTATTATATGATTAATATTCGCATAATCCATTTCAATCGAATACACTACGAATTTGACATAACCATTGAATGAATGAAGGCTACCTTTCTAGAAGGACATTTCACTGAAAAATAATCTCCCGCGAATTCGATGCATTCTTCAAACAAAGTAGAGCTTGTAACAGCTAAAATTCAAACAAGTTCATGGGATTCCTACCAAATTCTTTGCTATGCCTCTCAAATTAATTAGACCCTTGAAATCGGAGCACTAAAAATATCTCGTAAATGACATGGTTAAAGCTGATAGCAGCAAATATTACTTAATGATAATAATAATTCAAATCTTTGTTCAGAAATTGATACTTCAACATGTTTTGTCAATGTGCGTCCTTAGTAACTTTAATGGTGTAAGGAAAAACAAGGTAAAAATCTTCATTATCATCATCATCAACAATTTATTTACAGTAGGCAAAAGAATTCTAAAATAGCAAAATTACTGCTAATTAAGGCCTATCATCTTAAAAATTAAGGGAAAATATATTACAGCCGTTTGAAAATAAAGATTTATACATTTCATGTTAGGTACCCAACCTGTGGTATATATATTTTGCAAAGTCTACAGTTGCAGCTCTCGCCCTTCCAACACTTAATATGGTTTTTGAAAATAGAAAGTGTGCTTGCTTGTTTGAATATATTTGGTAAAGTTGACCAAAGCCTATTTCCAAGGAAGGATATAGTCTCTATTCCATATGTTGTTGTATGCACTTTTGGAAGCTGTGAGTCGTTACCGTGCCTTAGGTTGTAACCAGTATTCCACTCAGCGAAAATATCCTTCATGAAAGGAGGACTTCAGCCAGACTTTGTTTTATAAATTCGGTCATATAAATTCTAAATCTAACCTAATGACTAAAAACATCTAACTTACATTCGCATTGATTATGAGCTATATACAACGGTGATGAAATATATTGCATGAAAACTGGTTTCAATAAGCAATTCATTATTTGACCTTGAGCATCCATGAAATGAAAAAGTTGTGAGTATATTCAGGCCCCGTCCACACGTATACGTTTACGTTTTGTAAACACATAGAATGTTTTCCGTCCATACTGATCCACTAATCGTTTTAGCCTGTCCACACGTAAACGCCAAAACAATGGGGAATGAATGATGAGCATGAAATCTATGACGTCATCGTTTACAATAGTATGCGTTTACGACCGTCTACATGAAAACGAAAAAACTGTGTTTAAAAACAACTGCAAATGATTGGTGAATATGAAGTCTGTGACGTCACCGTTTACCAAAGTATGCGTTTACGACCGTCCACACGGAGACGTGAAAACAGCGTTTTCAAAAGTATCCACTTTGGAAAGCGTTTTCGAATGTATGCGTTTAGGATAACTTGAAACGCCGTTTACGTGTGGACGGAAGGTGTAAACGTATAAGAATGTATGCGTTTACAGACGTAAACGTATACGTGTGGACGGGGCCTCAGTCTTAATTCTGGGAACTTTCAGCAAACATTTATTGTTTCTGGCCTTCGTTTCATGCTCTACACATCAGCAATGAAAAAAATCCGTTTCTCCATTTGTCAATCAAGCTTTTGAACCTGCTCTACGGGTGGTTATTTCTGAGAAAATACGATACATCAGTGGGAATGAAAGAAAGTAACGTTGCTTACTTGATTCCAACTCTACAAAAAACTCGATCAAATCTGTTGACTCCCCAGACAATTCCAATTGGTCCAGAATCAATCTGTTTCAAGTTGCCACGAACTCTCTCCCAATAGACACCTAGAAAGAAAAGGCACTTAAACGTATCTAGTAAATGAAATACGATGGGAAGATATGTGATATTTCAACTGGGAAGATAAATTTCATGAAGTGGACAACGAGATTTAGCCATAGATGCTTCTCCTATAGAGGTGCAAACTGCGGAATAGCCTCTCAGTGAGTCAATGCAGGAATCCTCACTGTATACTTTCAAGAAAACTTTTCAGAAACAGACCAGATTTTTTCTTTTAATCGTAAATTTTGAAATCCTTGTATATACTTAAGTTTTCAATATTGTAAATAGGGCTTTAAGGCTGATTTCCACTTAGTAGAATTTTCTGATTGGACAGGAAATCCTTTGTTTACGTGTGAAAATGTTACTTTAGATTTGAAAAGAATGTTACGCGTGACTAACATTTTATTGTTTCAAATTCAGTCCGCTCGGACAATTCTACTGAGTGGAAATCAGTCTTTATAGTTTGATTTGATTAAAAGCATTTTAGAACACTTTTCACTATAAATTTAAGGTTTTTATTCAAGGACTTCTTGAAAACAGCTTATGCTGACGGAAACCCTTCTTGAAAGAACTGTATATGGAATATGACATTAAAATGACTTACCTTTAGGATTTTCTTCCGTGATTCCGATTCTTAGAAATACATTTCCAAGAAGTCCAATGCCCCATACACCAGACTGTCCCACAGATACATGATGTAAAGTTCCATTGACTCTCGATAGAACATTATCTACTTCTAATAAGAATGGAGTGTTCCGGGAATTTAAACCCCATGTGGATTGCGTAATACCAGAATCTACCTGTATGAGGTGAACTTGAAGCTCTTGCCAACCTTCTGGAAGGAGTGGGGTATCTAAAAAGAAAGAAAAAAATCAGAGTCTATATCTTGCTTGATATCTCCTTCTACAGGTTGAGTCAAAGGAAAATTACTCGTTTGTTTTGTTATGTTTGTTTTCAATTTGTTTTGAGTGGGCTTGTCAGGATCTCCAACAACTGAAACCTAATTTATGCCCACCGTGCAATGGGCATCCTGGCATGGGACCCCTAGTTTAACGTCCCTTCAGAAGAACGACGAGGTGAGTTGTGAGGTCTGGCCTCCGAGATTATCCATCCAGAGTTTGACCTTACTCGACTGAGCTCAACTTCAGTCACCTGACGAAGACTGTATAAGCCACTCGGCCACTCACCCCGTAATTGCCTAAAGGACAGCCATGGCAGTTTGGTCTAAGCAGATTCTTAAAGGACATCACAATTCAAGACTTAAATTAAAGATGGTTAAATAAAAAAAATCACAATGAGTCACTTTTAGCAAATACAATGCAACGAAATCAAACTTTCTTTCAAATCTTGTCGAGTATATTGTTGATTTAAAGGTTGTCCTTCAAGAATTTGCTTGGGTTTCAAACACCAAAACTCAAGTTTGGAAGTGGATGCTAATTTGAGCTTCCAAGGTTAATATGTCTGCTCTCAAAGTGCGAATACCAACAGACGAGGTATCTTTGTTCTAGTTAACTATCATGGATCATTTTGACGTTGATTATCCATTGATTAAAAGCCGAGTTCTCATCATTGGACCCAACCAAATCTGCTTAATTCTTCCTGGGACTCCAGGTACCATAGAGCATTTACCAAATAGTAAACCATTTGGTGAACAATTTGGTAAACCATTGCAAAATCTACAGCAAATATGACACACTTACTCTGGTTACTCTGGGCAGGCAGTGGCATCTCATCCATGTTCTGATTCATTGTATCCATGCCCTGGTTTTGACTCATAGTTTCATCCGTTGTTTGTTGTCTTCCATGCGCTCCCATTCCTCTGTTAACACAATCTTTACAAATCCCTTGTTGATCCGGGGGCACACATAAATTATTATCACATATAGCGCCCTTAGGGCAATCAGTACATGGTTTGCCTTGTCTGTATGGTTTCTGTCCGACATAGTTACCTCCGGGTGCGTAATTACAAACCAAGATAGTCCGGTCCCCACATCGTTTCGCTCCGCAACCGAGTTTATTTGATTCCCACCAAGCCATTTGAGTGTATAAGGTACATTTACCCGAACACTGTCCAGTAATGAAATTATAATTCTTCGATTCACTAAACCAGCGCTTCACGCCTTCGAATATATCGCCGCATTCTTTATCGCCGCAGAGGCCAGTACCTGAAAAGAATGAAAACTGATAACCAACTAATGATATTTCACTTTTTCATATTTAAAGGGTCTGTTTCATCCAGCATTCCTTGCACGTGTTGTCTCTTGGCTTGCCTGTGTTTGTCGCCATTTTCCTGGCCCATGAAAATGGCGACAACAAAGGCAAACATAGAAACTACACGTGCAAGGCATGCTGGATGAAACAGACCCTTTAACTGCTTTCAAGGAGGATCGCTCTGCAGTTCTTTCGGAGAGCAGAGATTCTGTCTTCTCGCTGGTGTTAACATGTACTCGAAGCTTGTGGATATTCTGAGGGTGCACAGATCAATACGTTACAACTTCTTCTGTGCGGAAACATAATTTGCCCTTGGAAGCCAACAATACAATCTTAACTTTAACTATTAAGTACATTTCTGAGACAGATCGCTTTGGTTGGAGGTTACTGGAATCCCTGAAACGAGCACCCAAATCACTTCTGTATTTCTAAGTACGACTGGCTTTATTTACATTCATGGCTTGAACAATCAGCAATTAATAATTGCTTTTGCTGGCATTTCAGTCAAGGTCAATAAATGATATTGAAGGTGAATTTGAAATGAACAGCATAAAATAAACAACACGAAATGTAAACCATGAGACGTACCCCAGGCAATATTTTCTCCAACCCAGTCATAATGCTTTGCTTGTTTGTGTCGGTCCGGGTTGTGTGCGACTAAACATTTCGCAGCAAAATCTGATGCGATTTTCTCTAATTCTGAGTCCCATGTCATACGTAACATATTGCTTGCTGTTGGTTTGACGATTGACCGAAACGCATTGTGCAGTTGGAGTAGCGAGTTTTTCTGTGATTCTTGTAGGCCGGTTTTTGATACTGAGCCAGGGTTTTCTGCAAAAGAAAGAAATACACTAGAGTACCGCCTTTAAGAAACTGCAGTTTAAGAAACTCGGGCGTGATTTTGCTGAATAAAATACCTCTCTACAAGGAATGATTCAGGCTGATTCCTGTTCAGTTTCTTATACAATGATACATAGCAATACTATAAGGCGTATATTTGAATATGTCTCCAATAGATCGATCAATTCTCTAGAAACAAGAATGAACGTTTTAAGCCCAAGTTGTCCTAATTTCAAGAACCCTTCAGCACTGCAATCGCGGATAAAACTCGTCAAGACACATGAGTTTTGCATTAAAAGAGGCCTTTCCTGTACGTAAACTGCTACCTTTCACTGCTAATGCCCCCCTCCCATCCCATTGCAATGTTGGTTGCTGGAAGAAGACATACTTGTCAACTCATCTATGATATTTTCATCAGCTTTCAACATTGCAATGGAGGGTGGGGGTGGGGGGGGGGATCTCAACTCGAAATTTCCTCCAAAATACAAAGTGTGCCATGAGTTTTGTCCGCGACTGTGGCTCAAACCATTACATCTTCGTAAAACAGTGCATATTTCAAAAACGTCTTCTTAACAATACTGACAACTGTGTGGGGTATAAAAGTGTTTCTTATACTATGGTATACACACCCTGTTTTGAAGAAGCACATCTTAACATAAGAAACCAATCAGGCTGTCTTTGAAAAACGAGCGTGTAGTAAAATTGCTTATAAAAAGTTTCTTTTGACAAAAGTGCACCATACAGTTGACGAATTCAAATCTTCAATACAAACTCGTTACATCAAACTTTCCAAAGAATATTTTGAGATGCGAAGAGCAAATCTGGAATTTTTGCAAAATTCTGGACAATTAATCACCCCTTTCTTCTTACTTTTCTTTCGGTATCCTCTACCACCCTATTTCCATCCCACTTTCTATTTTCTCTGGAGACCTGAAAGATTTTCTGGGGCCATTGGTGCGGTGATCCGCTATTTTTCCACCCCTGCCCAGGTCTACCACGGATAAAGACATGGCGGTATACGAATTCTTCTGCTGGTGTGACGCAGGGTACATATGCTACGCACAACAAAACAATTCTTGACAGAGTCTTCCAGTGTTTACTGATAACTTCTATCAACATCTATTCTATGAAGTCTGTAAGTTTAGCACAGCAGATCTCTCCAGTAAGAAAAAAGAGTTCATATACTAACCTTCCATATTTGCAAGCTCTATAGTGTCTCGAGTTGTTGCATGAACTAAAAGGGAAATGGAATTGTAAATTAATTTCAAAATATTATTTTGAATTAATCAACAGTGGAACTATGACCTTCATCATATCAAACAAACATACAACACTCTGTTTCAACTCAGCTGCCTTGTTTTGATAAATTTTCAAACTCCTTTCCTAATCCAATTGCAAAACTTTTTCAGACCATGTTTGGATTTGGCACAAACATTAAACCTAGAAACAAGTCACAATTTTATTGTTTCTGATGTTTCATTTATGAGGATAAAAAGTTTCAAATCTTGAAAGAGGAAGCAACTGTGCTAGGTAATCATATCAAGGGAATACATTTCGCACTAGAGGTGAGAAGTTTCAATGGTCAAATCCCTCATGAAGCTTCAAATTTTATAAAGTTGCGTCGCCCAGCTCTAACTCTGAGACTTTGTTTTCAAGGATTTATAGGCAGTCTGTCACGTCTCTGATTGGCTGCGACAAAGTCAGAGCTCAACACAATTCTTTGTGAATTTGTGTATTTGAAACAAAGGAGGGCTACATTAAATCGAAAATCCCGTTGACTGTCAGTAACATTAAGATCTCTAATGAATAGTTTAGAGGTACTCACCAAATTTCTCTTGCGAGGAAAACGCCAAGGCTAGCACTAGAATAACAACTGGAGGCCATATTACTTTTACCATCATCTTTCAAAATAAAATTTGCTCCAATATCGAATGGTTTCATCCTCCACAAAACAACATTAAATTCTCCATTACATCGTTGAAAGTCCAGAATCCTTTAGGCCATATTTAAAAACACTCCTTCCCAATAAAGTTTCATAAATTTCTTCCAAGATAACTTTGTAAATAAGCTTTGATTTTCACAAAAATTTCGACAAAAATTCCCCAGATTCGCAAGCGGCTCTCAAACAATAGAAGCCGCGCTAAATTCCTTGGGAATTAATTATTCATAGGACTGACCAAGTGATCCCTAAAAGTGGGTAATCTCTTGACCGGTTTCGTTTATTCCTTACCTGTGAACTGCCGGTCACCATGGTAACTGTCACGTGCATGGTAACAGTAACTATGGTAAGCAAGCGTACGTACATCAGGAAGTGCTATATATTTGTAGCAAGGAAACAACAACGCAATACAGTCAAGCTAGACTCACGATATTGCCCCAGTTTTCGCAACAATAACAACAACAACAACAACAACAACAATGACTACGAAAATGCAACCAGTCTACAGTCAAGCTGGCATTTGGCTGGTCGCTTTGCATGAGAAATCTCAAATGAAAAGTTCAACTTGGATTTTCTAATGTAACCTTGAAAACTCTTGGACTTCACGTTCTTTCTTTTATAAGAAACTTGTTTATAAGAAAATAGTGCTAGGATGCCGAAAAATTTAAGAAAACTCTAGTACTATGTTCGAGAAGTGCTAAGAAACTATTTTAAAAGCCAAATCAAATAAAATTGTGGGACAATTATTGCTGACCCTTTGTTTTCAGGTAATATTAATAATAATTCTATGCTTGGAGCCCAGAGAATTTGTGTTCTTGATAAAAATTGTACTTGATGTCGAGAAACAAATACCTGGCAGTGGTAGAAACCTCCTCCACCCATGAAAACAAATTAAGAAACTTTTAGTAGTAAGAAGCTGAAATTTTCATGTGAAATTAAGAAACTTCTAGTACTACAGTCTAATCCAAGTTTCTTTTAAAGGAAAAATCGTGTGTTGTATCTTTTAACAGATTCTTATTAAGCGTAGTGCCTTTGTTTTGCAATGAACCTGTGAGCCTTGAGAATAAATGATGTAAAGGGGGTGTTATCAATATAATTTTTCATCAATAAAAAGTTGGGCGTTCTTGTCAGGCTTGGAGTGGATTTGATTGTCTGGCTATCATTTATTACATCTTAATTTAGGTTAGTTATCTTAGGTTAGGTTATAAATGCTCGGTTACTTGTTTGTAAAGTGCAGGCTGATGAAGATTTTTTATCGAAACGTACGACAGTTTTAAGAGTGCAGGCCCGTCGGAACGAAATTCATATTGGGGAGGCTGAAACGAGAAGCGAGCGAGGCGAGCAGAAATGGGAATCCGGGGGCTTGCCCCCGGGTAAATTTTTCATGACCACGCCCTTTACATCGTTGGAAAACGCCCCATTTTTGATGAATGTGCTATTGACGGAAGCAAAAGATCACGACTAATGAGCCTTTCCATGAAAATTTTGAATTTTTTTACTTGTATGACATCAAAAGATATTGCATTTTCGATAGATTCTGGTAGCTTCCTCGAATATATACAAATTTGAATCTTCTTTCTTACGACCTTGGCTTTTACAGCCTTTTTCACTTTCAAAATCAGCAAACTTCAGCAAATTATTGGGGGGCTGAAGCCCCCAGCCCCCCCCCGCTTCCGACGGGCCTGGAGTGTTTTGATTTACAATTTCTTCAGCTAATTTAGGAATGACAGTATGCTTTCTATGTCATTTTTCATTATCAAGTGTACCGGGAGATTCGGAAAAAATTTTCGATGTTTGAAAAAACACCAAGGTTTGTTCTCAGTTTTGTTTCCCCACCTTTTCTTAAAATTAAGTCTTTTTCGGCTTTATCAAAGGTGACACTTCATAACAATTGCTGCTAATTCATATAGAAGACTTTGAAAAGATGGCTTCAAACCAATGGTCTCCAGAAAACATTGTAGATTCTACCCAGGATCTTGAATTTTACTGTGCGTATCATACTAACTTCCTTTCGTGTTTTCATGACAAGATCTTAAAAAAGAAATGATTATGGGATGTAATTTTAGGAAAGTGGCGAGGTTAGAGCAAGCTGAAAACATCCACACCAGCTACCTCCAATTAGCATTGAGAGAGTCCCTCACAATAATTCCTACTTATCTTCAGTTACTTATTCATTATTCAATGCAAGTTGTCTGAATTATTTTACTTTACTTCAGTTATCTGGTATTACTCTTTTAAAATTAAGCATGATAAACAAACAATATTTTAGTTGCATGAAAAACTCTGTCAAATTTATTTTTATCAAATGACTTCAAAGGAACTTTGGGTAAGTTGCTGTAAATCTGCCATGGAAAGTTTGCAATGTTGTCCTCATGTTGTCATAATCATTTTCAAAATGGCTGCATTTTCATTTTTTGAAAGAATTCATGGAAACTGTTGACAAAAATATTAAAATCATATATCAAATTCTTGATATTGATCTTTGATGAATAAAGGTAAATGAAATCGAATGCTCAATGAATAGAGTTCAAATGACACAATCTTCATAGAATCTATTGCTATGCTTGTTTCTGATTTCGAAATACGACCATGCCACACAAATATAATAAATGCTGCCATTTTGAAAACAATCAAGAAAGCAAAAGATTTTCATGGCACATTTACAGCAAAGCGACAGAGCAGAAACTGTGCGCGCATGAGCGAGAACTCATAACTTTGAGCCCCCTAGCTCCCTGCAACAGATTGCAAAATTAGGCAACACTTGATATTTTCTTCCTAGGGCCTAAAACTCTTGATTTATCATTTCAAAAAGCTTATCTGCCCAAGCACTTCCCTATCTCAGATTGGTCCATGATGTCATTTACGCAGTTTCTGCTCTGACCAGCAAAGCACCAAAAGTTATGTTTACACTACCTAATTCAAAGAAAATGTAATAGAATTTTACCCACTCTTTTTAAGATTTGGGACCCCTATACTGAATTCACACTGACATCATTACACCAGCTTTATTTAAACCAGTTTAAATTTCAACCAATCAAATGACTTGATTTGTTGCATTGACCAATCAGAAAGCCCTGCTTGAAAACCTGGTTTAATTTAAGCTGGTTTAACTTGAGTGTGAATGGGGCACTACTTTTTTTAAGATTTGAGCCCTATATCAGCACAATCAAGCTACAGTTAAATGTAGAGGAAGCAATGTAAAATGTCTTCACAGTATAAGCTTTCAATACTTTGACATGACAAGAATTCCTAAGAATTTTCAAGAATCCTTCACAACAAAAGCAATATGAAAGACTGCAAATATTTTCAGGAAAACCATATTAAAAGGCATTGAGTCCATATAAATAGCGCTCTTATGGATAATATCAACTTCTTTTCAATCAGGAAACAAAAAGTTGTCATTTAATCCTTATTGAAATTAAACCAAAGAAATTCCTTGGGATAATGCAAGGATTAAGAAGTCTTTGGTCTCCACTACTAATGACTTTAGAACTATTGTGCAACAACAAAAGGACATCAGCAGTTTGTCAGCAAAAACTCAGGACAGCGTTAACGCTCAACTATTTATATGGACTCAATTCCTTTAATGTGCACAAGCATTGACTGTACTACAGAAAAATTTACTACACAACTTAAATGAATTAAAACAGAGAGGGGAACATTTTCATCAAGTCCAAACAAAGAATTAAAGTAAATTACACTGTGAAGATACAGTATTGAAACCAAAATGTAAATTAAATTCAACCTATAGTTAGACTTTTCAAATTCCAGTCTTAATTTCCTATAATAAAGAACCCATTATTTCCTGCTCTAGCATCTTGTATAATAAGATGCTGTTATACTTCAAAGCTTAATTACATTAACTGCATTAAAAAATCCTTCTCTTAATAATTAAATTTTCACCTTTTTTTCTTTTCCATTTTGAGTCTCTTCTTTTCTTCTTTACTTCTTTCTTTGTCTTTGTAACTCTTCAACAACTTGTATATCAGATAAACTGCAAGAGAAATATTCCTCATCTTAAAGCTGTGTTCACAAAGTTTGGTTTTCAGTTCTGTTTCAATTTATGTTAAAGGCAGTCTGTCATGTCTCTGATTGGCCGTGACAAAGTCAGAGCTCAACACAACAGATTTCTTTGTCAATCTTGTTTTTATTTGAAACAAAGGAAGGCTAATCCTTGTGACTTTCTATGGCCATAGAAATTCAGGGGATTAGCAGCCATTCAAATTTTCTATTCTTTGTATTGTTCAAATCACCCAATCAAATTCGTGACAGACTGCCTTTAATAAAAAAGGGCAATCCACCTTTTCAAGATAAGAGGTGCGAAGGCGGAAGTCTTTTTGTTGTTTGAGATTTCGCATTTTTGAGGCTAAAATCTTGTTCTGCGCACCAAGTTTAGCATGAAGCAAATTTTTACTCTCATATCTGTCTTCGTTTGGAATTACGACGATATAAAGAATTAAAAATCATAAGGGCTTTGACCATGAAATCAAAGTTTGGACAAAATTTGTCCAATCATCTGATTTCACGTTCAAAGCCCTTATGATTTTTAATTCTTTATATCACCGTAATTTCCAAATGAGCACAGACATGAATGTGAAAATTGGTTCATACACTAAACTTTGTACGCAGAACAAGATTTTAGCCTCAAAAATTCAATAACTCAAACAACAAAAGACTTTCGCTTTCGCACCTCTTGTCTTGAAAAGGTGGATTCCACACTTAATTATCAAAAAGTTGAATTTTCAAAATCATTATATTAACACCAATAGACAATTTCAGCTATGGTTTATTTATACACACTTCAGGTCATGTGATCAATCTCTTGATAAAACATCTTTTGAATTCTCCAAAATATTTCATGCCATGTAAAGATGTGCAATGAACGCAAAAAGTAGCATAATACCAAAACTTCCCATGGGCATGATCAAATGACTTGAAATGGATAAAACAAACCTTAGTTTATTAGGACTATTGTGAGAAAGGTTTCATCAAGTCTATCCATATCTTCCATAAATACATATTTCAGCCATGTTTTGGCAATCTCACAGGGATGTAGGAAGCATCTGAAACTTGGGGGCACAACGCTTCAAACGCACTTCTCTCCTCAAGAAAAATGGCACTTTCTAAAAATAAGAAGGGCACTTCTTTGTTTGTTGCAAATCTTGGGGGCACCCAGTGCCCCCAGTTCCTACATCTATGATTTGCACCTTCTTTTTATGAATTTTTGTCAAAATTCTATTCTCATTTATAGGATTTTACTGCGCAAAAACTGCTTTTGCCATAATATGAAACTCCTTACTGAAAACATTTGACAAAACTAAATTGCTTTGAAAATATATCAAACTGACCTTCCAATATAGAGCGTGTGTAAAAGACACCAATGAATTTAAAACTGGCAAGTTTTAGATTATTCTAATATGGCCTGCCCACTTTCCATGGTACAGACAAAAAATGTATTGTCTACTACAAACAAACTGTAATGCCCATTACCCGAAATTTCTGTTTCAGCTCAAAATGGAATAACTCTTAGCAAAATATTTGGTATGCTTGGAGCTTGGTATGCTTCAAGCTTGATACTAACTTATTTTGAGCATGATTTGGGTATGTTCGAGAGCGTGATTCAAGTAAGAATATTGCACCACTTGCGCTAGCTTACAGCACTGTATATTCTAAACTGTAAGGCAAACTCAATCAAGCTTGATTGTAGTATGTTTGAGAATGACTTTAGCATGTAATTATTGTCAAGCTTGATCAAGATTTAATTATACATGCAGACTGGTGAAAATTGTGTCAACAAACTCATTTCGTGCTCCTTCAAGCCAAAATCATGCTCCTTTCAGCTTGTCCAAGCTTGTCGCAAATTTTCTCATGGGAAACTAAAAACCAATAGGCAATGGTTTTAAAACTACATACACACATAATAATTTTGTTGCTACACATGAAGATAAAAAGAGATGTTTGAAAAAGCGTACCAGAATCAAAAGACAAAGTGTTGTAATGTCCATTACAGTAACAAAATGCACCATGAATAAAAAGAAAGATAAAATAATTCTTAAAGCATAACAAAGGGGATAATACCCATTAATGCTGGTTTCAGAAACTCAAAATCTGTTTGAAAAACACAATGCCAATAACTTGAAATTCAGATCTGAATTTGAGAAATGTTATTGAGAAATGTAATGTCAGTTACATTTAATTGCCCAAAAGCACTGCCCATTCACATTGCTCCAATTTGAAATGAATCCCCTGAGAATATGAAAGGCATTCACATTACTCCAGCAAAACAACGTTCCTAATCACCACTTTTCAAACAAAGCATTTTGTTAGAATGCCTTTAATTTTGACTAAACACCAGGTCTTGAAGGGGAGAACTTCTTTTATTTCTAAAAGAGCCAATCAAATTGCAGAATAGCCAAACAGCCTCCAGAGTCAATGTACACATGTATACTCATCATAGTTTATGGGAAACCTTCATTGTCACGAGGTATGAGGTTGGGCAGTGCTTCTGATTGGACTTTTGAAGTTTTCAGTAGTTGTTTCTTGTAATTTTGCTTCCATGAGCTGAAGGTACAGAAGGCCTTCTGAACCCCAAGGATACCAACTCTAATAAATTTCCAGGGTGCATTCCATTTAACAGCTATGCCAAAGGTACGCCAATCCCTAAGCTTTTGTATGCCAGGTATTTTCAGAGAGAGCGGCTAAAAATCTGAGTACTTATGATTTTAAGAAACTTTGAGTACTGGGGCAAATTCTTAGTTTCTTAGTTTCTTAAATGCATGAATTATCAAAAGAAACTGCTGAAAGGTTGAGGACAACTTCACATTCACATCAAGGTAAGCAGATCTTAAAATGCTGTCACGCCAAGAGCCGATTTTACCGAAAGATGATGCTGCTATGCCAACAAAAAAGTCAGGTCTACGCCGAAGATCTTGGGCCTACATGCATGAAATGCACCCTGGCCAAATTTATCTGTCAATTGTTTTTTGTTGTGTTTGGCTTTGTTTCCATCTGTCTGCTTATTGGTTGCAGATGATTTTCACTAGTGTAATTTGGCCACACACACTGGAAATTTTCTACTTTGCACAATATCTTGCGATGCAAGAACATGCATAGTTTTAAGCCTGAGCCACACAATTAGCAATAAACAAGGATCTATTGCATTGTTTCAAACTTTTGTCCAAAACCACAAATTTGCTAAGCAGTCTTACTCCAGTATGGAAGGAAACAAGTGAGCATGGCACATGTGTCGTGCACAGAGTCCCTGGCTTGTATCGTTTTCTACTGTTTCTAAGTGCACAAGTGCAGTGCACAGAAATTTGACTTTCCATCCATACAGGGTCTTACTTTTATTGCCATCTGACAACTTGCACGTGCAAGATAGAAACTCTCCAGCCTGGTCATATTTGCTTTGAGAATTAAGTGAAATATTCAGATAATTCCAACCCAAAAGAAACAAGCTGTAAACATTTCAAAGCTTTCTAGATATATTTCTCGAATCTTTCTGTCTTAGGCCTTGGCCTAGGCAGGCCTACCAAGTCCAAGGAAAGGGGGAGAATTTCGCCTCCTATCACAATTGATGTCCTGCGAGAAAGTTGAAAATATCTGTGAAATAAACAGAAATGTTTTAGGTCATACTCACCAACTAAAAGAACAACTCCAAGAGCTGGTGCTAACAAATATTGCACATTCCCAACGCCCCAAGCATCTGGATTCTTTGGATTGAATTTTGACCCTGGGTCCGCCATCTTCTTCAATCACACACTGAAAAGTTTCTGCCAATTTCTACTCAAAACTTGGAGAGGTTGCAACCAGAGTTGATGTCTGCAGGTGAAGCAGTGTCTTTTAGTCTCCACTACGAGTTAGAAGTGACGCAGCCAATGCAAAACGGAGAGAGGTCTGCCTCTTGCTGCAACACCACAGTGGAGTGACTGTTGTAGAATGGCCTAAGTATTCTGTGATAACAAGTTGTTGTAACAAAGGAAACAACTGCAACAACATCTTCTAAGTGTCATGGAAAGAAGGAAGCTTTTGTTCCAAAGTTTTTCAAAGACCCTTTCTTTTTGCGATGGAAAATTGACTCGCGCTCATTTTTCGCCAGTTTTAGGTTCAAAACTGAAGCAAAAAAGGCCATTTTCACCCTTCGCAAGTTTTCGTATGTAAACGGTTTAATTGGGTCACTATTTCATTATTTCACTTTTCAGGGCAAGACGCGAAACTTGTTTGGGCACCAGCCACAAAGTTGGAAATTTACTTATTTACTTTGCATCCTGCTAAATCATGACATTTTACGTACAGCAACAACCAAACGGCAACATGCTGCCTAACAGTCACGTGCTCTCTTGACCTTGTCATTGATTGGATGAATAACCGAGGGACACGTATTTCGACCAAAATATCACATGCTCATTTTAATTTGAAAATTTGAACACCTGACAACGATCGATGAATCAATATGCGAAGGTAGCCTTCTGGTGACTCACATTAAATCTTGGGACAGGCCCCTCAGAGCTTCTAAGCACACTTTCAAACATAAAGTTATTTGCTGTTTGCCAACACCAACCAACAGTGGTGTTTTCTCATCATCGGGGCCTAAGTTTGGGCTGTTAATGCATTGGCCAAATTTGCACTCAGCTCTACCCCATAAATTTTGCCCGATGGGGGTTACAAGAAACTAGCCATGTTTTTCCACAAACCAATGCACCAAACTTCCATGCTAATGCTCTGTGCCTACGGACGAGACAACTGAACATCAACATGAAAAGATTTTCTTATTTTGTAATAGAGGCAGGTGGGTGGGGAAAGCGAAAATCAGCCACCTGCCACCATCGATAATTACGAGAGATGTTTTCACTCTCAATGTCGAAATCAAAGTGTAAGTAAGAGCTAATTCGCATCATACGAGTTCTTAACCCACGTAAACTTGTATTCCAGAAACGATTGGAAATTTCCTAAAGAATAATGCACTTCATCTCGCAAGGCCAAAAGGGGCCCTGCTCATTCAAAGCTCTCAAAATAACATCCTAGGGAACAGCGATAAGGCAGAGATTAGATTTATTACACGAGTCCTTGTTTTCCCTCCATTTACCCTAACGATAGCCCCACAATACCCATTCCACTTCAAACGAATCTTGCAGTTTCAAAATAATTACCAACTGGAAATTGTTGAGTTCTCAAAACTAAGAAATAAATCCTCGTTTCAGTGAACTCTCAGTTTGGCCAGGAAGTCGAATAGACCTTTTAGCTATTCTACAAAAGAGTCTCGATCGAGCTATATTTTTACACATTTTTATACATGAGGTTCGATTGAATGGCGTTAGAGCTTTTATCATTTTTTTTCACATTCCAAAAATTCTACAAAATGTAAAGAAATGTCGCTCAATCCAAATTCTTTTTCAGAATAGCTAAAAGGTCTATCTCCAGGAATCCATAACTCAATGGGATGTGGGTACTTGAAATGAATTTATTTCTGAAGCTTGGAGTAGATATGATTGGTACCTGAAAAGCATAATTTGAAAAAATAGAGCTGTGGAAGACGATTTTGAAAAAAATCCAGACAGTAAAGAAGCTTTTGCAAACCGAAATTGCTCCCAAATTCAAGAAACTTGGTACCAACCTAACCTTGGACCTAAGTTTCTTGTAAAGAATCGGTTGCAACCAACAAATACATCCTAACGGACAGAGCAAAATTGATGATATGACATGGCCGGTGGAGAAGAAAATTGTTTGGATAAAACTCTGCTCGCCCCGTATAAAATTATTGCAGAAAAACTAAGTCCTCACTAATGTATCTCCCTTGTATTCATGAACAACAGACGTTTTACAGTACGTTTCGTCGATGAAGTAGCCAAAGACCATAATAAAACCAATTGTTTATCGTTGTTGCAAGCAACTGACAAGGAAATATTGCGTCATCTAAATTATAGCCTTGCAAGTATTTTGCTGCATGCATGATTCACATCTAAGCCCTCAAAATGAGACATTTACATTACAAATTTCATCTTGAGCTCATAAAAAGCTACTGCCCCATTGATATTTGCTTCAGAAAGGTGTTGACCCACCGCTGATGAGCTCAATAAAAGTGGTTGCCCCGTTACGTTTTGCACCGGCTATGTTATAAGCTAAAATTTGCTCTGTACCTAAGAAGGAAATTTGGTGTCCTTTATACACATCTTTGCATGCATTTTTCAACTTGCATGATTCACAATATCGTCCTCAAAGTGCGCAATTTTAAATTTGAAACTTCATCCTATCTTGAGCTCATAACGAGTTACTGCCCCGTTCAAGCCGGTTCATGTTTCCTTGATAATAAGAGTTCATGCAGTTGTGTGCAAGCTCTAAAAAAGTAGTTACCCGTCTATGTTTTGCACCGGCAAGGTTATAAAGTAAACTTTGCTCGATCCTTAATGGTTGGTGAACTGATAGAACTGGCAAGCTTCCTATCTTCCTATCTCCCACAGCTCTAATCTTTTTAAATGATGCTTTTCAGGTATTATTCATACCTACTCCTAGCTTCAGGAATAAATTCATTTCAAGTTCAGAACTCAACAAGCCTATCTACTGCTACTATAAGCATAAATAAATTTCACATACCAATGTCAATGATATTACCAGTGGCACATACACTGAGCCTCGCCCATAATCTCGCACCACTTGCTCCAGCATAGGGCTTTACGAAGGACAGATATTATGAGTATATGAGTTGATAAGACTTGCTTTCTTGATCACCTCTCGGGCCTTACTCGGCTCTCTGGAGCCCTCTCCATTCCACGCTGACCAAACTTTCAAAATGGCACCTCTTAAGCTAAGCAAAGCACAGCAAATTTTCCCAGGCAGCAAGTTCATCCCAAAATCTTCGTTTTGCAACAGTTTCATCAGCTCCATGCCTCCCAAACTGTGCAGTTCAGCTAAAATCCTTTCTCCGTAGCTTCGAAATTTTGTCGGCCACCTTTCACGTCTCCCTTGCTCATTGTGTGGAAGACACCAGACTAAAACAAGCTATTGGTCAATGTTTTGCAACCATTACGTAATTTGACCGTTACAGAAGTTTTCAACCAATCAAATCACGCAAAGGTGAAAAGACGCAATCTGATTGGCGGCTCAAGAAATTGAGCGAAATTCGAAAACTAGTCCCAAAATGATGCATAAAAGATAATTCTATTCAATGGAGCAAAACCTTAGACGAAAATAATCAGTCTATTAGTCTATTGCAGTGATGCCATCTAACAGATCCCCAGGGGTACAGTCACTAACTGCTCTTCTTTTTTGAGAACAATGACACGTCCTCTTTGCCTGAATTAGTTGTGACGTAAAAGTGCATTTTAATCCCCATGAAACGCATCAAAAAGAGTTTTCTGTGATCCTAAACTTACATTTTTAACGATTTCCTTATTGTAATTTTTAACCCTGCAAATTTTTTCAGCTTTACTTCGATCTCTGGCAATTTTGAACCTTTTACTTTACAAATTTTGATTTTGACAGGACCCTAAGTTAGTGATAGCAGTAATATCTTTACTAAAAAGGCTATCCCGGATAAAAATGCGAGATTATTACCATTATACAAGGCTCTCAAATGAAAAATTTTGCATCCCTTTTGCGTTGTCACAATTCTTACCCAACATCTAAGGTGTGTTTGATTGGCACCAGTTCGACAGAGTAGAAACTGCGTAAAATGACGTCATCGACCAATCTGAGATAAGGAAGTGTTTGCATAGATAAGCTTTTTGAATTGATGAATCAAGGGTTTTAGGTCCTAGGAAGAAAATATCAAGTGTTGCCTAATTTTGGGATCTGTTGCAGGGAGCTAGGGGGGCTCAAAGTTATGAGTTTTCGTGCATGCGTGCGCAGTTTCTGCTCTGTCTACCAGTTCTCAAAGAGTAGACTTGGTAGACTCAGAATTTGTGTAGACTCAGAATCTGAGAAATTCGGTAGATTTCAGGGGCCGCGGAGCAAGGTAGGCTGGGTGGGCTATAGCCCAGCCACTTTTTGGCAACAAATGGCTTTATTTTTTTTGGTAAAATTGTGAAAGTAATTAGCACCTGGTCGGCTGAAGGAGAAGCTGAGATTGGAACCGTTAAAAGCGAATTCAGAACGATGTACATTGAGTCTCTTGATTTTGTAGGACACCTTATAGATTTTTTTTTTTTTTTTTTTTTTTTTTTGCTTTGCACTTGGCATCATGGCGGCTGCAGATTTAACGCTCTCTGATCTAGACAGCAGAATGCTGGTCTCAGACCAGCAAATCAGCCCCGAAACGAGCAAAACATCGCTGGAACTAGAAAGAGTAATTTTGGATGAAATTCGAAGAACACAGAGTTCGAATAAACTTGCAAACTCGGATACAATTCCTGCCATCATTGCAAAGAGACATGGCCTAGATCCGCACGTGATCTCAACTCATTTAAGTGACATGATAGCGGAAGGCAAAATCAACAATATTACGTACCGAGGTAAGAAGTCATTTAGAATCCCATCCCAGCTAGATGCTTCGTTTGAAAATGATTCGGATTCACCTATCCGGCATAATGCTGATCACGAGGATACTGCTGGTGCTCAGATGGACGGCTCTGCCCTGCATTTTGGTCACGAGAAACAATTAAACAAACAGCTGGAAGTTACAACCAAACTCCATGATGAAAATGAATCCCTTAAGCGTCGTATAAACGAACTTGAAAACGACAAATCTTTAAAGTTTTCCGATGGGGCAGTTAGACCACGAAACACTGGTATCAACGAATTTTCTAAAATGCCGTCTCCACTCTCGACTTGTGGAAGCAAGGATGGCTCCTCCTCCGCCTGCAAGGCGCCACCGCCATCGCCACCACCACCGCCAAGCCAGAATGTCATGCAGGCCAAAGTAATTCAATGCCTTCAAGAAAGGATTGACTCTCTAGAACGGCAATTAAATCAAAAACAACATATCATTGAATTACTTCTTTATAATCCAACAATACGAAATATGCATACAAATGGAAATGAAGCGAAAATGTCTATGGAGACTACGAAGGTTACTACAAACGATGCCCCAAGAGGACTGGATGTTGAAAATAATGCTCCTGTTGGGCTTGGCAACGCTGCAAACGCTGCTCGAATGACGAACAAAGGCCTAAACAATCCAAACATTGTCCTGGAATCAATTGAAATAAAAAATGACACCAAGGGTAAAAAGAAACAGCGACCAAATAAGAGGCAGCGCGAAAGTAACCGCAGGTCAAATTTGCAGAAAACCCAGGAAAACAAAACAGTCGGCGTAGATGGAAAAAACACAAAGGAAGGTCAGATACCGAGTGGCCTTGTAAACCAAAATCAAACCGAGACCCGGGATAACCTGTTACCGGAAGAAACTGAAAACAAAAATCAAACTGAGATACGGAAAAACCCACTAGCGGAAGACACTTGCAACAAACATCAAACTGGGATGCGGAATAACCCGCCACCGGGAGGCATCGATAACATGCGTAAAGCTGAGATCCGGAAGAATGGGAAAAAGACCACATTCATAATTGGAGATTCCTTGCTGAAAGATGTAAAAGGCTGGGAACTAAATGATAGATGTGGTTCAGAAGAAAATGTGTACGTCAAGTCATTTAGTGGGAGTACGGTGTCTGATATGGAAAGCTATGTCAAGCCGACTATTGACAGGAAACCTGACTGCATAGTTCTCCACGTAGGAACAAACGATCTTGGAAAGAAGTCAAAATCCGAAGTAGAGATTGCAGAAAGCATTGTGAATCTTGCTAAGAACATTGCAGAAAGCGGTATTAAACCTATAGTTTCAGCAATAGTTCCTAGATATGATGCTCTTGAGCCTAAACGTGTTAAGGTAAATTACGTTCTGCGTGACCTTTGTGAGGAGAATAAGATCTCTTACACAGATCATGCAAATATAGATCCTTCCAAGAATCTCAACCGTAGTAAAGTACATCTAAATAAATCAGGTATAGATATCTTTGCAAACAATTTGTTTGAAGTCACAAAAGGTAATTTACAACATTGACTAAAAACTAACTCGGATGTAACTGAAAATGAGGATGCAGGTCTGACATCTCCATCTGGATTCCAATCTCATACCCTCCCAGACCGCTCTTCGGAAAGGGGCAACACTTTCCTGGGTCATAGGAAGGGGGTAGTGGTCGCATCTTTGAATGTGAATAGCCTTCTCCTGCATATCGACGAGATTCGTGCGACTGTTAAGGAGCTGGGTATACATATCCTGGCTATAAATGAAACTAAGCTGGATGGACACATCGCTGACGAACTCGTGGATATTGATGGCTTTTCTATTAAAAGATGTGACCGGAATCGAAATGGGGGTGGGGTGGCAATCTACGTTAAAGATAACTTGTTCGACAAATGCAGTGTTCGGGAGGATGTCCCCGTTTCTTCCCTTGAAGCTGTGTGCATCGAATGCAAACCGGTTCGCTCCGCTCCTTTTATAGTATTTGCTTGGTATCGACCCCCTGATGAGTCTGTTGACATCTTTCGTCAACTAGAGGAATCTCTGCAGTTTTTGGATAATGAAAATAAGGAAGTCATCCTTTTAGGTGACACAAATTGTGACGTTTTAGCTAATCATTCAAGCACGGAACCAACTTCAGCAAATAGTCTTCCTGCTCATTCAAAGCGTCTCATGGAAATTTATGATCTTTTCGGATTTCAACAGCTAATTGACAAGGCGACGAGAGTAACTCTAACATCTAAGACCTTGATAGATCATATTGCTACGACGAACAAGTCTAACATTGTTGTTTCCGATGTAAAGGAAATCAGTCTTAGTGACCATTTTCTAGTCTACTGTGTCAGAAAATTCCGAGGTGCTTCTAAAAAGCAGCACAAAATCATCTCCACTAGGCAGATGAAAAATTTCAGTGAGGAGGATTTTCTGAAGGACTTGAGTAAAGTTGACTGGAAGAAGATAGTTACAAGCACTGATGATATTAGCCTTATTGTAGAGAAATGGTCAAACATGTTTTCTATTATTCTGGAAAAGCATGCCCCCACGCGAAACAGAAGAGTATCTGAAAAGTTTTCCCCCTGGTTGACGAAAGATTTCAAACTCATGTGTAAATCTCGGGATAAGCTTAAGAAACTTGCTGTTAGGTCTAAGTCCGAAATTTTGATGCAGGCTTATAGGCAGATGAGGAATCGCGTAAATAAATTGAATTTGAATTTGAAGCGCGAATTTTTCACAAACAAGATCGCCTCCTATGATGGCGACCTAAAAAACACGTGGAAAACAATTAATCAAGTTCTAAATAAGAAGTCAAAGACCACCCATATTACATCCTTGGATGTTGAGGGGAAAACGGTATCGGGAGATACAGCTATTGCAGAGTCAATGAATAACTTTTTTTGTGAAATTGGCAAGACCCTCAGTGACAAAATACCTCAGTCATCTAATCCTCTTTTAGATAATGACTACGAGGTGAATCCTAAAAGCGTGCAATTTCATTTCGAACCTATCACTGTTCCTCAAATCGAAAAGGTTTTAGGAAAATTTGACACCTCAAAGGGGTCTGGCCCTGATGGTCTAGCCAATTTTTTCATAAAGATTGGACTGCCTGTGATAGCTGAATCCCTATGCGACATCTTCAACCTCTCTCTTGCTACTGGAGTTTTTCCTGACAGCTGGAAAATTGCGCGTGTTGCCCCTGTCTTCAAGAGCGGTGAACAAGATGACAGTTCAAATTACAGGCCTATTTCTGTTTTGCCATTTTTAGCTAGACTGTTCGAAAAGATGGTCTATAATCAGATCTATGATTTTCTGATCAAAAACGATCTACTGTTCTCGAATCAATCTGCTTTCCGATTGCTACATTCTGTTGTAACCTGTCTGCTTGCAAGTACTAACGACTGGTACGTAAATATGGATAACGGAAAATACACAGCAAATGTATTCATCGACCTTAAGAAAGCATTTGATACTGTAGATCATGACATTCTCCTTAACAAACTACTTAGATGTGGAACATTCTTGGTTCGTTTCATATCTCAATAACAGACAGCAGTTTTGCAAAGTTAATGGTGCATTGTCGCACATAAAGGATGTCACTTGCGGTGTTCCACAGGGCTCATGCCTTGGTCCCCTGTTATTTTTAATCTATATTAATGACCTCCCGCGTGCTCTACATAATTGTAAAGTGACCATGTATGCAGATGACACTAGTCTTTCATTTGCATCAAATAACATCGATGATCTAAACCAATTTATGAACCAAGATCTAGATTGTTTAAAAGATTGGCTTCAGGGAAACAAACTGTCTTTAAACGTCCTTAAGACTCACGCAATGGTAGTTGGATCCCGTCCAAAGCTCAAGAGGATTTCCGAAGAAGTCAGTGAGCAGCCTTCCTTTTTCATAAATGGCATACAGATAGAAACTGTCGAGAGGACTAAATACCTCGGTGTTCAGTTGGATTGTCATCTTGTTTGGGATGAGCATATAAAGGGTATGAGAAACAAAGTCTCTCGAGCTTTAGGCTTTCTGAAATATGCAAAGAAATTTCTCCAACAGGGAACGCTCAGTAAAATGTACAGAGGAATTGTTGAGCCCCACTTTCGTTATTGTTGCTCAGTATGGGGATGTTGCGGCAAAACTCAAATTGATGCCCTCCAAAGACTGCAAAATCGAGCTGCCAGAATTGTTACGAATAGCAGCTATCATGTTTCAGCAACTGGTCTGATTAAAAAGCTGGGGTGGCCAACAATCTCGGACATTATTCTAAGTGAAACAGCGACCATAATGTTTAAGTCAACAAATAGTCTTGCGCCTGAATATCTTTCCGAGTTGTTTGTAAAGAACTCAGCGCTTAACACAATGAGACTTAGAAATACCGAAGCTGACTTGCGTGTTCCTCTCTTCAAAACGGCAAATGGGCAGAAGTCAATATCATTTCGTGGGCCTAAGCTGTGGAATCAATTAAGCTCTGATGTCAGACTTGCACCCTCCCTTTCTACCTTCAAAAGGAGGTTTAAAGACGTAGTGGAGGGTTAAAGATCTTTTTTATGTACATTCATTTGATTTTTTTTTTTTTTTTTTCGTTTTTGTAAACACAATTGTAAATTAATTAGGATTAGGTTTTAAACTTGGAAATTATATGTATTTTTGCACGGCCCCCTGTAAAGCAATCAATGCAGATTGACGGGGCTACCGTGGATAAAAAATAAAAAATAAAAATAATAAATAATAAAAATAAAAAATATAAAATAAAATTTTGCGATCCAATCGGCCAAATTTTGAAGCATGCGAAAGGCTCGAATTGCTACTCCTCGAGGCATTGGCGGCATTGGCATCCAATGATTTTACAGATGAAACTGAATACTTGAAACTACTCACTATTAAGGTGATAGTTTCTTCATGTTATTATGAAAAGACCGTTTTCCAGCTATCCAATGAGGTTGATCTTAAAGAAGTTTTCCCAGGGCTGCGCCCCCCGGACCCCCAATTTACACTCGCTTAGCACTCGCTTGCTAGCCCATCCACTCTTTGGATCGCTCCACGGTCCTTGGATTTGGTAGGTTTTGGTGCTCATGAAAGCAAAAACTTTGGTAGTCTGCGGTGCGAGGAAATATTTTCTTTCCCTTCAAATTTTCCTCCCTCGTAGAGGTCGCACCGCAGACAAAAACTTTGCCAGACTCAGAAAGAATTCTCATTTTCATTAACAAACCTTGGTGGTCAGCTTTGAAACTTACCGCTTCAAGATTTTTGTGTTTGATTGGGCAACACATCTCTGTTTCTGTGAAGTCTACTGTTTTCAGAATTTTGTTGGCTTGTCAATAAACCGAAGAGTTCAAACACATCCCTAATTTGAGGAAGGTTTTAAGTAAGTAATTCTCCTCGAAGCATTGGAAACTGTTCTCCTCAACCTGTTTCTGAGAAACATTTCGAGTCAGGGCCACCTAGAGCTTGTCGAGACCCAGGGGCAAAACTGAGAAATGAGACCCCCTGTGAGCAAATTGAGCATAAACTTTCGATCAAATTCTTTAGATTGACTTTAAAACTATTTCAGAGCATTTCCTGCAGTTAAAAATGTCAAAAATCTACAATTATGAGGCCCCTTAGACCATGAGGCGCTGGGGCAAATTGCCCCTCATGTCCTCCTCTCGGTGGCCCTGCTTGAGCTAACGATAATGCGTACTTAAAGAAAATCTCTCGAAAAAAATTTCCAATGCCTAATTCATGGTAATTTTTCCATTGGTCAATAACTCCACTTCTGTCAATAACAAGAATTTTATAAAAACCAAACAATCCCTCACACTAAATTCGCTACATTTGTAAGCAACTACGAGGGGCAAATCACTGCTTAAAATCTCGTACGCTCTTAAAAATAATCACATCTTAATCACAAATTAATCACATTAATCACACAAAAATCACATTAATCATGAAAAATCACCAGTCATATCAATCACAAATTTTGAATGTTTAACCATGTTTCTTTGTTTTCTTTTATAAGAAATGAAAGGATTAGATTGTCCCTATCACCACTTCCCCAATTTATGTGAACACATTGCTAGATATGCAAACACAAGCTCGAAAACATGAACAGCACAACAGCGCAAGAGTCCCCTGCGATGGAGCATAAAGGAATGCCTCGTTCTTGTGTTACAAGTTGATTCACGAAACATGAAACAGCTTACCGTCATATTTCATCATTTGGTTTATCAAACTTGCTCTGTTAATACAATTTTTGTAGTACAGGAGCTTATTTGAGAACATTTTGAAATGTGTGATTTATTCTAGAATAATCACAAATTAATATCTTAGATCACCAAAAAATCAAATTAATCACAAAATAATCACTTATGATTATTAATCTCGTACGCCAATTCAGTAGCGATTTGCCCCTCGAGCAACTACTCGCTGGTCTTGAAGCCCTAGACTTATGGCATGACAACATGATACTCTACAACTACCGCGTGAGCCAGAAAAAAGTTCCCACTTTTGAAAATTCATAGCCCGAAAAGTACTTCATAGCACTGAATGATTCAAATTCCAGTTAAAAGCTAGACTGATTACATGGCCGTAGTTATCGCAATTGAAAGGCTGCCGGACGCTCCTGGCTACTACTCATCTTCAAACGCTATTATTTTGAAATGATGAATTCTGCCTCGTTTCGATAAGGGCAAACAAGCAATCAACACAAACACTCGTATTTCGTATTTTCCAAATGAAACATATTGATTTGAAAACTGGACAGTAAATCAGTTAATGCTTAGCGAACGCAACGAAATAGTACCTACGCACAACGTTTGACATTTCCAATAATAATAATAATAATAACTTCTTATTTACAGTTGGTATAAAACTAAAGATAGCTCGTACTCTTAAGAAGAATGAGCTAATAAAAACCAACTATTTAACCTAAATACAGCAAACCATAATATTTACATCAGAGAGCATAATTTACAATTGCATCCTTCCCCAGCCCATGTTTTGATTTTTTTGCAAAAGGAAGCGACCGTTTCGCTGCTCTTTATCACATCTGGTATGCTGTTCCAGAGTATGCTACCCCTAAAACATATGGACTTCATGCCAAAGGCCACGGTGGATGTGCTTGGAAGTAAAACGATGTCCTTAATTCTGAGATTATATCTGATCTCTCTTCTCTGGAATAGTTCAGACAAAAATAGAGGGTTCTCATGATGTAAAGTTTTGTAAATCTCTATCATCAGTCTTTGTAAATTCTGAACATGGACAGTTTACTGACTGTTTTCACCAACTGTTTTCGTGACATTCTTAATCGTAAGACTTTGTTCTGTCAAGCTAAGTTCCTTGGAGCTCTACTTTGAGCTTTGAGCTTCCGTTGGTCGACATCAATCAATAGAATTTGCAAGCAGCCTCGTTCCAAAGGGCGTTCAAAAGTGCAACAAAGTCAGTCAATAAAAATTGCTGTAATATTCTGAGCCCCAGGATGAGCGGTCTCGTTTTGAATAGCGATTCATCGGACTCATTGTAATCAGCCTAGTTAAAGGCCGAAAGATCAAAGTATTTTCGCGATTTTTCTCGCTTTTTTACAAGCACTAGAAATACATATAAACTCAACGTTACAACATTTCATAGTCGCAAATGAATGATAAAGGGCCTAAGATATTGATCAAATCATAAAAGTATCCTCATACAGAGCAATACAGAAAATGCAATTTCTCACTGGAGAGAGATATCTTCTGCACATTTATTGCCATGGGATGGCAAGACTTTTGTATCTGTTTGAAAATCTACGTCTTGTACCTCTTGAGAGAGGTGAAACGCTCATTGCGTATTGTTCTGTGTGAGGGGGAGATTCCTTACAATGTTATCAATGTTTTAGGCCCTTTTCAGTTAGTTTGCAACGAAAAAACTTTTAAAAAGTTGAATTACCTGCACTTCCAGTGCAGGCAAGACAGTGAGAAAAAGCACAAAAATACTTTAATTTTTCGGCTTTTAACAAGAATTTGAATCATTCAAATCTGTGAAGTACTCTTTGTGCTATGAATTTTCAAAAGTGGGAGGTTTTTTCTGCCTCATCCAGTAGGTTTCTACAACACAATCCTCTGTTTTTTAGGCTAACAAGACAGAACTGCTTTTGACGACATTAAAACAACTTTACTCAACTTTAATATAGTTTGTAACATAACATTAGTATTGATATTAAATTATCAGTATGAAAATATATACAGCAATGCGGCAAATGGCCTACATTTTTGTGATGCAAACAAGCTTTGTGCATACGTGTTCTGTGTTTTACCGTACAAAATAACACTTTGCGCCTACCCATCGCGAAATCAAAAGATGAACCCTAGTTTGGTTAGTTGATTCTGCGCTACACATGTTACCAAGGGTGTTAGGACAAGGATGTTTTGATTGATTATTTATTTACCTTATTTTGATCCCTGTGTCTTGTTTTGTTGTCTTACTTTCTGATCTGATTCGTCTTCAACTGAGCGTGGTTAGGCCCAACCGCTCCTAAGTTGTTCAAATTGAGCTCCCTTGTATTTCTGTGTCTTAGTGCGCCTTCGCATAAGAAAGGTTTTTAAAATTTCAAAGCCATTGCAGTTTTGAAAACCTTTCTTGTGCGAAGGCGCACTAAGACACAGAAAGACAAGGGAGTTCTATCCGAACAACTTGGGAGCGGTTGGGCCTAAGCACGCTCAGTTGAAGACGAAACAACAGAATAGAAAACAAGACAACAAAACAACAACTAGAGATCAAAACAAGGTAAATAAATAATGAATCAAAACATCCGTGTCCTAACACCCTTGATTTGACTGTACAACGTTCCAGGTTTTCATGTAAAACATGACCCATCACGAACAGCATACCCAAGATATCCTACACTCCGTTATATACTATGAAACATCCCCGATTTTACTGTAGAATATGACACTGAATGCCGGCTAAAAATGATAAACGAAAAGATCCATTCTCACTTTGTTAGTTGCTCCTGCGCCTTGCAGTTTACTGTAAAATATTCCGGGGTTTCTGTATAGCATGACATTTTATGCAAGACCCAATTTTGACTCATGGAGTCTATGGGATTGCTGACACTTTCCTGTCCGTCGTGCAAATGATCTTTTTGTCATGGTGCAAGGGCTTATGTTTTAGCATTATTGGAGCATGGAGTCGACAAACAGATGGATGACACCTAAGCCCTGCGGCTCTCTCCTTCGGCGCTTCCTGCTTTCCTTGGAATAATCAAATCAATCGCTGCAATGGAAAATAGAAAACAAAGGAGACACATTCTTTCCATTGTTGATGAGGGCTGTTTGGACTCTCGATCGACTAATTAGCTTAATAAACAATCGTGTAATATCAATTGCAATATCCGGGGATTGGACCTTGCGTTTTTTATCTGTTTATCCGACTGGGAAATAGGACACATTTCATTTGGAGTCTGTGTTTTATTTCAAACCGTGCTTTGATCGATGCCAATATATCAGGCACGCTACTGCTTACGTACTATTGATTGAGGATGAACACTGTACCTAGATTTAATCTTGGCTCAGAGGCTTGTTCCATGAGTCCCCCTAAGGGTTCTTTGATTGTACGATTGGCTGTTTCATTTCTGTGTCTTACTGTACAAAATATTCCAGGTTTTACTGTACAACAAAACAATAAAAGCTTACCCATAAATGCAAATTACCTATACTCCCTGCAAGGTTTATCCTGCGCTCCATTCCGTCTATTACTGTACAACATTCCGGACTTCCACTGTACAACAAACCATACCAGTTACTAACTCGTGAACATCGTCAAAAAAGAGTTTAAATCTTTAACTTGTCCTTCGCCAAAATCAGGGTTCATGTCTATGAAGTCTTCTAAGTTCATCGTATCATCTATAAACATGAAAGATAACAAATGTGCTGACAAAAGTTCAACGTGGACCATGATTAAATCATATGGGAGATTGTTTATATCAGGTGAGTCAAAAAGCCCGGCGTTTGAAAGGCTACTGCTCCCTGAGTATATAAGCAATGATATTTTGCAATACATGATTGAATAGCTAACATATTAATTATTTTTAGAAATTTTTCTGACTAAAATCGGTCACTCCGTTCAGATTCTGTAAGCGATTTTCTAAAATGAATCCCTTCGAGAAACCTTGAAAAACGTGATAAAATTGCAAGTAAGATTCCCTTGTGCGTTTAACTCGAAGCAATGACTTTCAGCAAACTTTGGCAAGTGCTTTCCTCTTTGTGGGTTGAAGAGCATTCCCCCAACCAGTGTGAATAATTTATTCAGGGGGATTCCATTCTCCCAAGAGGATAAGATACATGAACACATCCAAGATTCATTATTGCTAGGGAGGAGAACAAAAGGAAATCTTGCTTGGTGTTTTCACTCGTTTTTGCAGTATTTCGAGAGGGGCTTTCTGCAGAAAACCTCGACGGGAAGGCATAGCCAGTTAAAGCCGGCTAAATTACTGAACCTAACTGGACGTACCATGAATAAACAAGACAGTTTTCGATATCATTACTATGATTTTCAGGGAGCATAATTTTTTCAAACGCCAGGTATTTTTAGTTTTTGTTTTTACTCACCTGGTATAGGAAAACCAAAGGCACAAGGAGGAGAGGTAACTATATAAAACATAGCAACAGAAATGAGATTTGGAATTGGTGACAGAAGTGGGATAGCATCTTACCTGCTGTCCTTATAGGAGGATAATCAGGAGGTTCCTGGATCCATTCCCCATTTGGTTTTTTCATATGTGAACGATCTGAGGCAAATGTACTCAGGAAGACTGTGGCTGGTACTACACGAAATTTTCTGGAATCGAATTGAAAGAATACATTATAAGCCAATAATATTCCACAAATAAATTTTGGACAACATACTCTTGGACCAATGTTCTTGGACATTGTTACGTGAAATTTGGAAATTTTTACAAAAATTTTAGACAGCTAAAAATTATGTCTTTTCAGGTTATTTTCGCATATTTCCTGTTCAAATGCCAGAAATCTATTTTGTTTCAGTTCAGGGCTTCTTGGTCAAAAATTTCAACAAACAATTTTTTAAGAATGATGAGAATGGTTGCTAGGATGGATTTAGTTTAAGAAACTATAACAGTTTTCATTGATCACAGTAAAGTCCCATCTTTAAGAAACTGCACTATGAACTTCATAGGGTGAGTGGCTGAGTCACTTAAACAGATTTTGTCAGATAACGGAAGTTAATCTCGGTTGAGTGAGGTCAAACTCCGGATGGGTGACCTCAGAGTCCTGACCTCACAACTTACTTTGTTGTCCTTCGGAAGGGATGTTATTTGAATAAAAAATCAGCATCAGCAAACATTTGTCAGATTGACTCAAAAAAGATTAATAAATTACTTTAGAAGTCCTGTTTATTGAAGTCTATCCTATGCAACCGTGCAAACAACTCGAGAATCACAGAAACAGCTCCTATATAGCATCCACAAGAAAAGAGACAACTTTTTTGAGACACTCGAAAAATGGCGTCAAATTTTGATCATAAGCATTTCAGATAAAAGACAAACTCACCTGTGATATTGTTTCTTTAAACCTTTGTTATTTCTAAGAACTTGATTTGCATAATCAACGATATGACAAGGGAATGCCAAGATGCAGTCTAAGTCATATACAAAGGAATCTCCATTTTGACATTTCCTTACTAAGATCACATGGTAATCCTAGAAAATAAAAACAATGATAGTTCATAAACTGTCATAATATGTATGTATGTATGTATGTATGTATGTATGTATGTATGTATGTATGTATGTATGTATGTATGTATGTATGTATGTATGTATGTATGTATGTATGTATGTATGTATGTATGTATGTATGTATGTATGTATGTATGTATGTATGTATGTATGTATGTATGTATGTATGTATGTATGTATGTATGTATGTATCATTTACCACAAATTAAAATAATTACAATACAATTCACATGCTACTAAAGAAAAGTTAATAAAGACAAGTTAAAAAACACCCCTAATCATAGCGGCAGGGATAGCATTAAAAGATCAAGTGACCTTATTTCAATAGTGGTCCCCTTAGAGGTGGCTATAAATGATAATAAACAATAAAATTGTACATGATGTTACCAAATGATGAATGCGAGAGAGGACCCACAGTTTTAGTAGAACTGTCAGGTGACTCAAGACATTACGCCCCTATTTGAAATATCATTGCAGCAAAGGTAGTTGTGCAATATTGCACTAACCAGCATCTTGGTGCTCAAAGGTGCTGGTGGGATTTGAACCCTGTCCACCTGCCTGATCTGGCTGCAAAGTCAATGGATTACAACGTGGTGCCACAACAACTTCAGGCTGGTAATAGTAAAATAACTGAAATACACCATAAAGGCACTGGACTCATTATAATCCTGAAAGTTTTCAAGAATAATTCTAGTTTCTCAAGAATTCTTGTTAAAAATTTACATGTTTCATATGGCTGAGAATTTTTATCATTATATTAAGTATCCTTGAGAATTCTTAAGGATTCTTCTGGATTTGTATGATATGTGCAAGGCCTGGATTGTGCTAAAAAAATAGAGTATTTCTTTTCAATATCACTTTATATTCTGATGATGAAGCACAGAGAATTGCATCAAAACATCAATTTCACCATGGACTAGTAAACATCATTTTCTATTTTTCTATTAACATCGAATATATCTTAATTCGTCTCACTTGGAATTGTCTAATATGTTGGAATTGTCTAGCTTGTCTAACTTGGAATTGTCTAACTTGTCAACCTTGGAATGAAATGAATACAAATAGAGTAATGAGTCTCTCATGAGTACATTTTAAAGTGTGCCTTACCCAAACAACAGGAGTTAGGGGATCTGAAATTCTTTGTCTCTGCATCCATAGTGGAATCTGTCTTGTTGCATTTGAAATAAAAACAGCATAATATTCTGTGATGTCATTTATTTGTTCATCTCTTATCTTTTCACAAAGCTTCCAAACATTTTCTTCACTAGAATAGGAAAGAATATAGCATTTCTAACTATCACATCAAGATGAAAAGAAAAGCAAGATCCTTTGTGATTAAAAATACTGGGCAGGCCAAAAAATTCCCAGGTCTCAAACATACCCAAATCATTCTCAAAAACAAGTTTGTATCAAGCTTGAACCATGCTCCAAACAAAACTTACGATGATGAGTCTCTTGTTTCCCTGTGCTCTTTGGCTTGATGATGGCGTTTTAGTCAACAGAGACTCATGATATTACTATGAAAAAAAGCTTGCCCCATTTAGGCCCAAACTTCGCAATTCCTCCAGTACCAATCAGATTGCAAGATTTGTAAATTACTAAAATTGTTACTGTGTAAATGTGATAGAATTTTAGATTCGATTGAAGTATTGAAAACACTCCCACAGGACTAAGATTTGAAGCCCTGATTCCATCATAATTCCATTGATGATTGTAGAAAATAGGGCCAAGTTTTTCACTGTTTCATTATGAGTCCCTCTTGAGCAAGGTTTCCCACAGGGATACAGGGGACTCATTGTCATAAGTCCAGCACTAAACATATCAAAAATTTTGCTAAGGGTAAGTAATATTGTGCGGAAATTTCATAGTTGAGGACAAAAGATTAAACCAATGGATCTAACCATGTATTGTTGAACTTGTTGCCAGTTTATAATGATTAGGACACTGCAAGGCTAAGGACATTATATGACGCTGTGGAGTGTAATCACAGGGTGCTGGAAGCTTTGGGTTTGTATCCAATTACTTTTGAGTGTAGTGTTGTTCCATGAATCAGAGGGAATAGACCCATTTACAGTAAATCGAACAGGGGATTAAAATTGAGTTTTGGAGACCATGGGGCGTGAAATTTTTCATTTTTAGTATTTTCTTGTTATCATTACAGTTCGCAAGATTGAAACCATGCACTATTCTACTGCTCATAAAAGATATTTATTTTTCATATCAATGTCAATTTAAAAGTAAAGAAATACAATACAACATTCTGTGCCATCCATAGCAGAAATAGACATGATGTCATCTGGTTCTGGCAATTGTAAAAAACAAAAGCAAATATATGGAAAGAAAGAGAGAATGACTAACAAAAACACCAACCAAAATAAAAAAAGAAAAAAAATTAAGCACCCTGCGCACCATGACATCACTCTGCCTCCCACCTTGACGGGCGCCAGCATATGCTAACCCTGGGGGCTGTTATTGGTGAAAGAAAATCTCCACCGGCAAAGCCTGTTAAAAGATATTCTGTGCTCAGTTGAAAGACCAGGCCAAGAACACTTTTGTCCAAGGAAATAACATTACCAAATTTGACCATGGACTTTTTCCATGGCTACAAATTGTTGGTGACCAAATTTAGTTTAAAATTTCTACAGACAGACGGTCATGGAAATGTCCACGATGGACAAGGCAAGGACATTTCCCGGTGACTTTTGGGACCCTGTATTTCCCAAGCTCCAGGTAAGTCAGGGTGGCACCATCTGATAAGCTTGCATGCAAAATGAATTATTTCAGCAACACTGGGATAGCGCAACAATTTAATGCTATGTCAAAACTTGAATTTTCATTGAGATATCCCTTCCCACTTCTTAGCCATGGCAGTTGCAAATGGGCATGGCCTAAAGGACAAGGCAGACCACAAAAACAACACTGCAAAGCTCTGAAAATACTCACCAATAACAGCTTGTATACACACAGCTTGAAGCAGAAAGACTCTTCTTACCAGTAGAGCTACTTGGTTCTTGCCTTTGTTCTTCAGCCATCTTTTAAATTGCATGAAACTAGGACCAAACGTCTATCTTCGTTGTTTTTCGTCCGCCATTGCTCGCACGCATTTTGCAAGTGGTGATATCATCTGGGAACGAGGCAACAAAGAACTGGCAACAAAAGGGACGGGTAGGGACTGGGCACTGGGACTGGGGTGCGTAAGATGGCTTTGGGGGCGGTGACTAAATGATGGGTGGGAACTGGAGGGGCAGCATCGACTCCTTCTTCCCTAACTAAGGGACGCAAAGAAGGTGCACGGTTTCACGGTTTCTTGAAAGCAACTCTTCTAAGGGCCTGATTACATGAGAGTTTTCAACCCCGGGGGTCGAGTTTCAACCCACCTTGCCGAGTTGAAATTCCATCCCATCCCTCCATTCATTCTTTTGTTGATTTCAAATCTTAATTACATGGAGAAATCTCAACCCCGGGGATGAAATAATACCCGGGGCTGAAATTTCATCCCACCTTGCGCAAGCCGAGATGAAATTTCTGAGGCATTAATCCCCATTGTTTTCAAAGTGTGCATATCCATGGCACGCTTTTTCATCCCTGGGGGTGAAATATTATGGCTTGCTTTTTCATACCCGGTGGTGAAAATATGCATGTAATAGCAAACTCATTTCAACTCGGTCAGGTGGGTTGCAACTCAACCCCGGGGTTGAAAAACCTCATGTAATCAGGCCCTAACTCTTTGAACAAAAATCTTTTATTCCCAAATGAACGAAATTCTGGAAATGCATCTATTTGCTACAAAAATCCGCCGCTAATCAGCCTGGATCGAGTGATTTTCTTGTACGTCATTTCTCCTGCATGTTGAGAGTTTCATTTCAGTCCAAACATACAAAAAACTTGAACAGAATTCCTGATATTAGAGCGGATTCAGCTGAAGGATTTCTGTGGATTTTTAGCGGAGGTGAGAGGACTTCTAGGCATTTCTTGGGAGCAATTTTGTCCCTAATTATCTTCACCCCTATGAAACTCTCCTTTACTCGACTTTAAAATATGAGGATACACTTTCAGTGTTTACGAGTCAGACTTCTCGAAGACATGTTTTCCTTACTCGCGAAACGCTTTGCAGGACCAGGGGGGAATCAGGCTTTGGAGGGGGGAGAACATTTTTAACGTTTTCTGTTCTTTCTTTGTTCTTTCTCTCTTTCTCTCATGCGGGAAACATGAAAATGAGGCTACGACTAATGGCGGCTTCCAACGAATGTTTCTGCGGCGAAAACTTGCACAACTAAAGACCATTGAAAGCAGGAGAAACTGAATAAAGGTACTTTATTTTCTAAGTGGATTTATGCATGTACTAAGTACAGTTGTGTTTATTGAAAGGGCAAATGATATTTAGGCCTCTAATTTCTAAAGAAGATCCTCTTTTGCTTTAAAGCTTAGTTTAGGCCTATTTTTCACCTGTCGATGCTAGCCTAGCCTGCTGTTGCAGCGTGCGATCAAAAAGGGAGGTCTTCTGAATAAATATAACTCAACATGGGAAGAATCTAAAATTCCAATTGATTTTTTATCAAAGGATATGTTATAGCACTTCTCAGCCTTATTTTTAGAGAGATTGCAGAGATGTTGTCACGTTCATACAGTGTGATACAACATTCAGAGAGAAAATTTCTTGTCAAATCGATAATTTTATGCGATCATGGTAACTGCTACATTTTATGATATAACATGCAACATATATTGTACTTATTAATTATTTATACTATATCATGTGCACTATTCATTGACCTATATTATGCATCTTTTATTAAATTATTCCTCCACAGAAAATTACCCTAATCATGCCTGCACCAGGCTCAAAGGATCGTCAAAAATGCTATGAGGCAAAGGATGCATATTACAAGTGCAAAGATGCTGGTGATGAGAACTGTGAAGAGCTACTGAAGAAATATGAAGAGGTCTGCCCATCTGCATGGGTCAGATATTTTGATAAGAAGAGAATTTATGACGCATATAAAGAGAAACTGAAGAATGATGGGGCCGTTTACACTGACACTAAATAACTGATTGATGAATTTTAAATCTCAGGGAGGCTCTCATATAAAGAACAGTTCATGTGAAACTTGATATGCATGATTTGATAAGTTTTTTTCAAACTTTCATACTACAAAAATCTATCCCAGTACTAAACAATACTATGGAAATGTGAAGAATTCTTCAGTGATAACAGTAACTGTAATAGTACAAGATGTCAGGGGGAGCTCATCAAGATGGTTTTCAGGCTCTGAAATAGACCTTTCAACAATACTAAATGTGCACAACAGTAGATATTTTTTATATGTTTTTAAAGGCATTGAGTCCATATAAATAGCATTCTCATGGCCAATATTAATTTCTTTTCAATCATGAAACAAAAGTTGAAATTAATCCCTATATTGAAATTAAACCAAAGAAATTCCTGAGGATAATGCAAGTATTAAGAAGTCTTTAGTTTCCACCGCTAATGACTTTAGCACTATTGTGCAATAACAAAAGGGTGTCAGCAGTTTGTCAGCAAAAATTCAGGACAGTTTTAACACTCAACTAGTTATATAGACTCAATTCCTTTAATGTTGGATACATAACATAGCTTATACCCCATTTACACTGCAATATAAACCAGCTTAAACTAAACCAGGTTATCAAATGAAGTCTTCTAATTGGTTAATCTAGCAAATTCAATGCATTTGATTGGTTGAAATTTAACCTGGTTTATGTACAGTTGGTTTAACTGGGTCAGTGTGAATGCAGTATTAGGGCCTGTTTATATGGGGAAAAACACCTCACCTGCCAGACCTGGGGCTGAGAGGCGAGATTCCACCTTCCAATAGAATCCTTTGTATTTTCATTTCGCGTTTACATGACAAACGCAACACCACCGGTATAGTGAAGTCCCGCCCCACCAGAGGTGGAATCTCACCTGGGTGAGGTGAAATTTTTCCATATAAACGAAACACCACCGGTATGGTGAGGTGAAATGAAATTTTTGGTTGATTCTCATTGGTCAGTTCATTCTGATTTCACGGAAGAGAGACTTTACTCCACGTCACCTCTCAGCCCTGGGGCTGACAGGTGAGGTGAAAAATCTCATGTAAACAGTGACTGAAATTTACCTCGCTTGTCAGCCACGGGTCTGGCAGGTGAGGTGTTTTTCCCCATATAAACAGGGCCTTAATCATTAATGATTACAATCAGCTAATGGATGCCAACTAAAAAGCTTTAAAGCTCTAATGTCACTCAATCAAACCTTTCATATAAAAATGTAGGCTCTCTGTCCAAGCCGTTAGTCAGGCTCTTTGGTAGAACAGTCTTTGGCTTAATGTAACCCACTAGCATGGAAGCGGAAAGATTATGCAGGCACAAGATAAAAGACATCACAAATATTTCGTCATTTATTTGGCAATAGTTGCCTGCTAGAGACAAGAAATGAATGGTACTACCAGAGCCACACATAAAATCATCATTGAAAGAATACTCCTTGCATTTTAGCCCCATTGCAGTTTCCTGCTGCTAATTTAGCTTCAGAAAATTGCATGCTCCAGTCCCCTAGACATCTTGGTATGGGAGAGCCTCCCAGGAGATACCGAGTGCTTGCTGATAATACAAATAGTATGTAAATAAAACTCTGAATGCTTTGGACTGTTGAAGGACTTTTAGAAAAATTAGATCACAGAGAGATGCCAAAGCATGCCATGAAGAGCTCAGCTTAAAGAACAAACCCCAAGAGCAGGTGGATTTTGCAACAACTGTGACTTAAGACCGAAACGGAAGATAAAATGCAATTGACAATTTCATGAGTTATCTATGGCTAAACATAAAATGAACAGTGGTGTTTTTTTCTGCTTTTCCATGAGACCTCAAAGTTGTGTATAGTAAAGTCCCGCCTTGAAGACAACTCATTTCAACTTCCTCAAAACAGGTTGTGTATACCATGGTATAAGAAACACTTTTATATTCCAAACAGCTGTCAAAATTGTCAAGAAAATGACTTCCATGTGCTTTGAAAATAGTACAGGTGTAGGAGCAAAGGTACGACTGGGATGAGAGAAACTTCTCCAAGTGTGAGCGTATGACATTATGGTAAATGGTCACTCATTGATCAGAAATTAATTTCAGTTTTGTTTTGATAGAACTGCATAACGTGAGAAGACTGAATAACTGCTTGATTTCTGTCGTTACAGAATCTTACTAACAACAGTTCAGTTCGTCAAACTTTCTTAAATCTCCGCGAATGAGTCATATCAATTTTCACAACCCGTAGTGGTGGTAAATTCGAAAATTTTTTGACCCTAAGAGGTAGTAAATGAATTGGCAGAATATGAGACCTTAAATTTTGCAACGGGTACGTCACCTTGAACTAACAAGTCGCCCTCCTGGGCTTTGAATCTGTAACGGTATATCAGTTCAATTGAAGCAACAGTTCACAGGGGCAGATCCAGGCCGAGGTTGAAGGGGGGCAATTTGAAGAGGGGGCACAAAAAGAAAATGAAAGGTGAGCGCGCCGAAGGCGCGCGAAAATTTTTTCGGCTTCGTTCAATAAAGTTCTCTGGTTGTTCTTCTGAATAGCGCCTTAGTTTACGTGTTTCCCAGCATTCAAAACGAAACACTGAAAAAAGAGTGCATTTGGGTCACGATAAGGGGCGCTTTTCTTACCAAAAAGGGGGCACCAAAGCTTAGTTTTCATCGTGAAGGGGGGCAGTTGCCCCCCCTAAATCCGCCACTGACATTTCATGCCGTTGTCTAATCATTCCGTTTGCAAAATCGTCTTCATTTGATGCCGGTTACGGAAACGTTCTAGTATAAACGGAAGGCCAAAACGGAATGATTTCTTACCGATTTCATTTGCAAACGGTATAGTATAAACGGGAATAGATAAATGGTTTGCTTCCAGTTGTTCTAAGAGCAGAACAGCTCTGATCGTAGCAAGCCTAAAGCCCAATTTCCTGTCAACGAAATTTTCCGAGCGGGCGGAATTTTAGACAATAAAAAGTTGCTCAGCCGTAACCAACTATTCAATTTCAGAGCTGCATTTTCTCCCCAGAACAATAGAATTTCCGCCCGCTCGGAAAATTGCAGTGAATGGAAATCAGCCTTAGAGGTACACTATCTTTTGTACTTAATTTTCATTTCCGAGTATATAATGTTGCCAAAGCCTCTAGCTAAAAGATACCAGCTCATGTAAGATGCACCTGTTGTTGCTGTTGTTGGGTACAAGCCATTAAGGTTGACATTGTGACATTTATTGTACCACCAGGCCCCACTCCATCTCATTGCACAATTTTCAGATCCTTTGTCATTGTCCCTGTCCCTAGTTGTCCATTTCATTCCGTTATGGATTTTCATCGAATCTCCAGCAGTCCCTGTGTAATGACATGAAAGAAGAATTCATCTTTGGGATTGAGCAACGTCTATTTTATAACATGGCCGGTGCAAAAAACGTAACGGGGCGAACACTTTTATTGAGCTTATCAGAGGTGGCTCAGCACCTTTTTGAAGCAAATATCAAACGGGAAGTAGCTCTTTATGAGCTCAAGATGAAATTGAAATGTAAAATGTCTCATTTTGAGGGGAAAGTTGTGAATCATGGAAGCAGAGAAATGCTTGTTGGCAGGGTAAATATTATAGATGGTGCAAAATTTCCTTCTCAGTTACTTGCATCAGTCATATCTCTTACTCTTCAAAGTAAATTTTTAATTAAAAAACATTAGCAAGAGTACAAGACTTGATTTTGTTGTGGTCTTTGGCTACTTCATCGCTGATAAGTATTGTAAAACATCTGTTGTTCATATTTCTAACAAAAGTCTAGCCAGGAAAATTCTAAAAATGATTGAGCATGTTAGCTTTTCAATCTGGTATCGCGAAATATCGTTGCTTGCTTTTCAATCTGGTATCGCGAAATATCGTTGCTTATATACTCAGGGAGTAGTAGCCTTTGAAACGCTGCGCGTTTTTTTCTCACCCGGTATACTGCAGGTGTTTCGGAAAACACTCAACCCTTTTCATTTCTTTTTCATTTTTTTTCATTTTTCATTCCTTTTTTTAAAGTACCGGTTGAGTCAGGGGGAGTTTAGGCGTTGGGAGGGCTGTGGAATAAAAAGTATGTGACCGATATTCAAAACTAAAGTGTCAATCTATCACTCAAAAGCTAACTTAGATGGCGAAAGTTTGTTTGTTAAAATCAAGCATCTTTGAGACCCAACAATAATTAAAATTCTTGTAAGGAACTTGTATGGGAATCGAGAATTCCACATTCCATTCTGGTCCATGATTTATGTTGCATCGAAGTTTGCAACGCCAGTTTAAGATCGTCAATTCGAATTTCAATAGACAGTAAATTATCGACCAGAATGGAATGTGGAACTGTTGTTCCCAAACATGCCCTTTACCAGCATTTCCTAATTTCTGGGTCTGTGAGATAAGGGATACTACCAAACAAAATTTTCTCATCTAAGTTGACCTTTGACTGATAGATAAACATTTCAGTTTTGAATATCGGTCACATACTTTTTATTCCACAGCCCTTTAAACGCCTAAACTTTTTTTGACTCACCCGGTATACAGGCCGTGCTTCAAGGATTTGCTTAGGCCGAAATGCCACAGCTCTGGCTTGGAAATGGATGCAAACTTTCACTTGAAGGATTTATATTTCTGCTCTCAAAGTATCAGCATGAACGAAAGGGATATCCGTGTTTCGTACAACTAATCCAAGAATATATTGAAGCTGATTGGCGATATATTGAAGCTAAATTCTCACGAGGGGCCTTAACAAATCTGTATTCTTTTTGGGAAACCGGGTACGCGTATAACCTCACCTGAGTATCCACCGATAAGCAGCTTGTAACCGGAAGACTCATCCCCAACTTCAAATATAGTATAGTCAGCATAATGAGTGGTTGATGGGGTATTCCTGTGTTTTAGGTCGAACCGGAGCGATGCTCCCATTCCGGGTCGAGCCAGCTTATGGATTGCGTCCAGTCCAATCCAATAATTTGCACTCTTATCTCCGAATCCGGATTTATAATCCGCCCAGTTAAGATTGAAATCGACACTTGCGTCAACACGCCGTTGTAGGAGGATCCAGCTCTGAGCACCAGACAGAAACTCGCAGTACACGTTTAGTTGGAAGTTTACATCTGGTCGGATGTCGTATGCACCATTTTGTGTCTTGCCGGAGTCTTTAACAGCCGCACAATCTTGGAGAGAAGCAAAGAGAATGATTTAAGAAAAATGATACTGTCATCTGATGATGGATAATTTTTTTCTATTTGTGATAAATTAAAATCAAACTTAAATACATTAACACTGCACCGCTCTTGGAGTAAGAAGACACAAGGTTATCTTACCTACACCAAGAACGGAACTTACAATTGTCAAATACACCTTCAAAAGTAAGGAAAAACAGCAATACGGAGCAACAATTAAAGAAAGTAAGAAAGAAAGAAAGAAAGAAAGTAAGTAAGTAAAGAAGAAAGAAACAAGCAAACAAAGAAAGGGACCGGCAGTTCCACACCAAACTCAAGCCATGCTATGAGTCTAACCTTTATATCGCAGGTCTAACATCAGTTTTGTACCATTACATCGAAACTGATGGTACAGTGACGATGAAAGTAAAGCACTATGGGAGCATTTGGATGGTTTGGTGTGGAACTGTATAGAAGATAAAAAGAATAGCTGCTAGATGATGTGTTATGCTAAATTCTTTCGTTCTGATCAACACAAAAGAAACCCCATCCCCTTACCTAGGCAACATGCCATGGGCAATTTGATCGTAAAGCTCGAAGGTGACTCTGCACTTAAGGTGGCTCTGCACTACCGAAAAATTTCAAAATTACAAAACAGAGAAAGGTGGTTGTGTACCATGTAAAAATAACTTCCAAATACAAAAAACCAATAAGTTAAGGTGGCTCGCCTCTGATATAAATTTCAAACTTGAAACTGCTAAACACTGGGTGTCCTACCGCTCATGTTCTCACCTTGCAAAATCTTTTCGCAATTTGTTCCATAATAGTATGGCTGACAAGTACACTTATACGCTGGTGCAGCGCAAATATCTTCACACTTTGCTCCATTTTGACATGGTGACAATTTCTGGCAAGTTGGACCATTCTAAGAAGAAGTTATAATTTAGGCATTGAATACAACACACCTTGTCAACCAAGCAGCTTCGTTTTGGAAACTTTCAAGCTTTCTTGAGCTTGCTTCAAATGAAATTTCTGGCCCCAGATTCACGTCCAGCAGATCATAATACTATGAGGATAATGAATTAAAAATTTGTAAGGGATTTGACCGTGAATAATGACTGTGGGTGTAGAATAAACCCTGAGCGACTTTCACGGTCAAATCCCTTATAATATATCGAAAATTCATCTTCGCCATAAAATAAAAACCCACAAATTCTAGGGATATCAAAATTATTTGTGATTGGACTCAACTTGGGATGCTGAATCCAAATCCGTGGTCATAAATTTCGTATGAAGAAATTTTCAAAAATTTCAAAACGAAGCCGTTAATTGAGAAGGTGTATTAAAGGTTAATGGACAAATATATAAAACTGCAAAAGTATAAATCAACAGTTATGTTTTAGTCATAAAATCTTGTTTTACCCGTGATCCTTTGCGTCCCATTATCAGTCAACCAAGCAAGTTTTATCGAAATTCTGTCTGGTGCAGGTGATGAAGGTAAAATTCTCTCACTGAAGGGAACCTTGGGAAGCACACGGTCCTTAAGCAATAACTAAGACATAAAAACATGTGTATTCAAAAAACTTACATTCAAATTTCCATCCCTCGTTGTCATATAAACCCATCCATTTTCCTCTTTCAACGATGCCACACTTTCATTAAACAGCCTCTCCTGCAACTGACACACTTTTGTCCCGCTATTAAAATTCAGCGATTTACAATTAGGCCAGGAAACACACTCCAGCGTACACTCACGTGTTGTTGTTGCGGTTACTGTTTTTCCAACTGTCCCAGTTTCTCGCATGTTGCTAAGGATGATGTCAAAATTTGCAGCATAATTACAAGGCAGTCGCGTGATACTTAAATGTGACTTGTGTATTGATGCAAGCAACAGCATTACAAGTAAGTGCCACGAAATAAGCATGGTTAACTCTTGTTTATTCTGTTTCCAATTAGTTTCTCCTACTTTCTGCTAGACGTCCATGTCTAGATGTCCACCAGATATCTATGCTTAACTTCCTCAAGTTTCTGACAGAGCTTTCTCAGAATTTTTGAAAGCTTATTCCCGTCAGTTAACCGCTATAGACTCATTCGCATATAGTTTGTGAATTGAATTGCAAATTCACTGTATCACATTAATAATCCAGTTTCTTAAATAACCTTGAAAAATAAGCTGCTCCCGTGTTGCTTAGGGTGTCATCGAGTGGTCTATTAAAACCAATACTTCCACCTGTTATGCTTCTTCTTCCACTGAATCACACCCTGCTTATAGTTGTCGTTTTGAGTATCGTTTTGATTATCAAATTAAAATAAGTTTAAAGATTCTTGTTGGTTAAGTTAAATCTGTTACCAGGACGTTGCAAATCTACCTGCTTAGACTGAATAAACACTCGTCCAATTTCCATAGCGATTTTGACATTCTCATCAGGTGAATGTTGTAGAATACAAAATAGGTTAGAATATGCAACATATATGTGTTAAGATACCACTTACTCTCGAGTACCGAATAATCGTCCCCCCCCGCTTGTTAATTTTGAAAAATTTTCCAGTCCCCCCCGCTCTTATTCCAATCCCCTTTTCATTAATTTTTGGAAAAATGAAATGATAGTGAACATAATTTCTGGATAAACGCAAGAAAAAGTCTCAAGAAGTGCATTCAAATGGGTTGGATCTCGGTAAGCTTGTGGGACTAGTATTCATTGACCTTAAAAAGGCATTTGATACTGTTGATCATGATATTCCCTGCAAAAAGCTTGCCCACTATGGTGTCCAACACCGAGAACTTTCTTGGTTTAAATCCTACCTTACCAACCGTAAACATTTCTGTAGGGTTAACAGTGTTGACTCAGACTTTGGGGATACAGAAGTTGGTGTGCCACAAGGCTCATGTCTTGGTCCCTTACTTTTCCTGATCTATATCAATGACCTCCCACAAGCTGTCCGAGATTCCACAGTGTCTATGTTTGCTGATGATACCAGTGTATGCCACCAGTCTAATGATTTGACTCAGTTGACCGAGGCTATTAACAACGATCTTAGGCAACTAGACACTTGGCTCCAAGGCAACAAACTTTCTTTGAATGTTGAAAAAACTCATGCCATGCTTGTTTGCACCAAACAGAAACATGCTGCTCTCAAAAGTCGGAATGAAGACTTGAAATTGAAAATTCGTGAAAATGAATTGCAAGTTGTTGAAAAAACGAAATACCTTGGTGTACAAATTGACTGCTCCTTGGACTGGAAAGAACAAATCAAGGCGGTCTCTGCCAAGGTTTCCAGGGCAGTAGGCTTTTTGAAGCATGCCAAATCATTCCTACCAAGAGAATCGCTGAAAACCCTCTACACGGGTATTGTGGAGCCCCACTTTCGATACTGTTGCTCTGTTTGGGGATGTGCAGGTTCAACTGAAATTAATCAATCCACCTTTTCAAGGTAAGAGGTGCGAAAGCGAAAGTCTTTCGTTGTTAGAGATTTTGCATTTTTGAGTCTAAAATCTTTTTCTGCGTACAAACTTTAGCATGGCAGCAGATTTTCACTTTCATATCTGTCTTCGTTTGGAAGTTATGGCGATTTAAAGAATTTGAATTCATAAGAGCTTTGACCGTGAAATCAGATGTTTGGACAAATTTTTGTCCAAACTTTGATTTCACGGTCAAAGCCTTTATGAGTTCAAATTATTCATAATGCCATAATTTCGAAACAAAGACAGATATTAAAGTGAAAATTTGCCTCTATGCTAAGCTTTGTATGTAGAACAGAAATTTGGACTCACAGATACAATATCTCTAACAACAAAAGACTTCCGCTTTCGCGCCTCTAACCTTGAAAAGGTGGATTGCAAAAACTTCAGAATCGCGCTGCAAGAATTGTAACAAACAGCAGCTACGACACCCCAGGCAGACCACTTATTGAAGGGCTGGGTTGGACGACCATTCAGGAACTCATTAAAAATGAATCTGGAACAATGGTCTTCAAATCCCTCAACGGGTTGGCTCCGCAGTACTTGAGCAGCCTTTTCACAAGAAACTCAGCATGCTCCTCCCGTATCCTCCGCAATACAAACACGGACCTGAGGCTACCTTTGAAAAAACAGTAAACGGTCAAAAATGTTTTTCATTCAGAGGAGCACAGTTGTGGAATAGCCTCTCAGCTGAGTCAAAGCAAGCACCCACCGTTAGCTTATTTAAGCAGACGATATAGGGTTTCTTTTTTGTTAATCCTTTTAAATAAATATTAGATATTGTAAATAGATTTTAGATTGTGAAATAGGCTTAGGTTTTTAGATTCTGAAGTTTTTGTATTAATCATTTTTGTAATTTAGTTTAGTTTTGATTTATTGGAGGGCCCCTTGAAAATCAGCACTTCTGCTTAAGGGCTACCCTCCCCGTTAGATAAATGAATCAAATCAAATCAAATCAAACAAAACCAGAGTTCAAAAGTATATTTATCAGTAACATCGATGTTCACACAAATATATAAGAGATACGTGTTTACCTAAGAAAACGACTATTTTCTGTTTCTCCAAGCACCCCCCCCCCCCGATTATTCCAACCCCCGATTATTGTTATATCGAACCATTTCCAGCCCCCCATTTATTCTCACCCCCCCCCCCGTTTATTCGGTACTCGAGAGTAGCTATTCTACAAAAGAGACTTATATTGACCGATATATTTGCGGCTTGCCGCAAACTATTTTTAGAGAATGATGGAGAATCAAAGAAATTGCGCTGTCTGTCTCTCTTTTAGTGGAAATATAACAATTCACTTTAAACAAGCAATTTTATCACACAAATAATGAATACGTCAGAGGCGGTGACAACATGGCCTCCTAAATCTCTATCATATCATATTCTATTGAGTGAAAGCTATTCCTCTGAGTTCGTTATGGACTCAAGACTACCACACTGATAAGTCATGCATTCAAAAATTAAGAAACCAACTAAGAAACTTATAGTACTAAAATGGAAAAAATTTCATGTTAAATTAAGAAACTAACTACTATGGCCTGATCCTAGTTTCTTATTAAAAAAACGTTTAGTTGTTTCAATGAAAAATTAGTGCAAAAGGCTCCTAAAACAGACAATGAAAGAAAATGTCCAGCAAGCTCCCTACAATGTTACCTAGAATGTTCTCTAAAATCCAGGGGGTCCTCCAGGGGACCCTCCTTCGGGTGGTGGCCGAAAGACAACAGTTGTTCCTTTTGGAATCCCCTCAGTCATGCGCATATATTTCAAGGCTCTTGCATACCATTCTAACTGCTTGTATAATTTGGTTATGCTGCTAATAACATGGTGATTTTGCGTCTCTCCGTCTGGCGTTATCTCTAGCATCACCCATGAAGAAAAATAGTTTTAGATTCCTCAAAGCCTTTTTGACTTGACTGAAGTTTCAAAAACGAGGCAATACAGAATCCCACCACTCGTATTGGTAAATCGCACCTTTCCTGCTGACATGTCATTGAGTTGAATTGTTGGTGTTGTTATCGCTCCACTGAGGGCCTTTTTCCCATAGAGCTGTAAAAACGGCAAAAAATTTCAATGAAGCAGTTGGACAGCGTGTGAAGCCGGGAAAATCAGTGCCACTACATTGTGTAAGTGATTTGTTCTTTCATATAGTTTCATATTTGATTCTTTTAAGGAGGGTTGCTGTTCAACATCAGCTGGTTTTCAAGGTGGATACTTTTTTGAAGTGATTCTCGCAGAAATTTTTCATAACGTGTTTTGGTCCAAGAAATCAAGATATAATTTCCACCCCTGAAACGGCATGATTTCGTATGGGGTGCCATTACCGCCAAAATTCAGCCTATAGTTTTTTAGAATGGTGCATCTCCTTTCTTAAAATGGTGAGTTCAATTTCTAAAATGGTGCCCTGGTTTCTTGAAATGGTGCATTAAATTCATAACATGGTGCCATAGTTTTTTTAAAAATGGAGCCTCCGTTTTCTAAAATGGTGCCCTTAGTTTCTCAAAATGGTGACTCTATTTTCTAAAATGGTGCCCTCGTTTTTTAAGATGGTGTGAAAGTGGTATTCTTGTTTTTTCTGACATGGTGTTCTGTTTTCTTAACATGGAGCCATTATTATCTAAAATGGTGTCTCATAGTTTCTCAAGCACTGTACCTGTTTTTCTCAACATGGAGGTCTTAGAATTGGAGAATGTCGATTTCTTAAAATGAAGCTGTTATCATGCAGAGGTCTGGATTCAAATGTCATTTCCCACGTGACGAAGTCAGCAAATTGTCTGACCACATGGAGAGAATCGTCACGTGGGAAATCATATTCGAATCCAGCCCTCTGCATGATAACAGCTCCATTTTAAGAAATCGACAATCTCAAATTCTAAGAACTCCACGTAGAGAAAAACAGGTACAGTGCTTGAAAAACGATCAGACACCATTTTAGGTAATAATGGCTCCATTTTAAGAAAACAGAGCACCACGTCAGAAAAAATAAGAATACCACTTTCACACCATCTTAAAAAACGAGGGCACCATTTTAGAAAATAGAGTCACCATTTTGAGAAACTAAGGGCACCATTTTAGAAAACGGAGGCTCCATTTAAAAAAAACTATGGCACCATGTTATGAATTTAATGCACCATTTCAAGAAACTATGGCACCATTTTAGAAACTGAACTCACCATTTTAAGAAAGGAGGTGCTCCATTTCAAAAAAACTATAGGCTTAATTTTGGGGGTAATGGCACCCCATAGATTTCGTACCGTTTTCATTTGAAAACGGTATAGTATAAACGGGAGTAGCTAAATGGCTTGTTTCCAGTTGTTCATAGAGCGGGAACAGCTCTGATCGTAGTAAACCTTACTTACATTGCTCTATCTTTTATACTTAATTTTCATTTCTGAGTATATAATGTTGCCATGGCTTCCAGCTATGGCAACCCAGCTCATGTAAGATGGATCTGTTGTTGCTGTTGTTGGGTACAAGCCATTAAGATTGACATGGTGGCATATATTGTGCCACCAGGCTCCTTTCCATCTCACTGCACAATTTTCAGATGGTGCTTTGTCATTGTCCCTGTCCCTGGTTGTCCACTTCATTCCATTATGAATTGCCATCGAATTTCCAGCAGTCCCTGTATAAATGTATGAAAGAGCATTAAACCTTTTAGCTATTCTACCAAAGAGCCTGGATCGAGCGCTATTTTCATATATTTTTATACACGAGGTTCGATTGAGTGGCGTAAGAGCTTCTATCATTATTGTACACATTCGAAAATTCCTAAAAAATGTCATGAAATATCGTTCGATCCAGATTCTTTTTTAGAATAGCTAAAAGGTCTTTTCTCATGTATATTGTTGATTTATAGGCCGTGCTTCAAGGCTTTGCTTAGGCCGAAATGCTACAGCTCTGGCTTGGAAATGGAAGCACATTTGCGCTTGAAAGATTTATATTTCTGCTCTCAAAGTACCAGTATGAACAAAAGAGCTATCCATGTTCTAGTTAACTATCCAAGAATATTTTGGCGTTGATTAGCAATATATTGAAGTTTAATTCTCAACGACAGACCTGAACAAATCTGTATTCTTTTTGGGAAACCGGGTACGCGTATAACCTCACCTGAGTATCCACCGATAAGCAGCTTGTAACCGGAAGACTCATCCCCAACTTCAAATATAGTATAGTCAGCATAATGAGTGGTTGATGGGGTATTCCTGTGTTTTAGGTCGAACCGGAGCGATGCTCCCATTCCGGGTCGAGCCAGCTTATGGATTGCGTCCAGTCCAATCCAATAATTTGCACTCTTATCTCCGAATCCGGATTTATAATCCGCCCAGTTAAGATTGAAATCGACACTTGCGTCAACACGCCGTTGTAGGAGGATCCAGCTCTGAGCACCAGACAGAAACTCGCAGTACACGTTTAGTTGGAAGTTTACATCTGGTCGGATGTCGTATGCACCATTTTGTGTCTTGCCGGAGTCTTTAACAGCCGCACAATCTTGGAGAGAAGGAAAGAGAACGATTTAAGAAAAAGAATACTGTTATCTAATGATGGGTCGCATGCGACTGAATATAACGGATCCGATTATCAAACAGCGGCATCGGTACTGTATTATAATGTTCTAATGACAGGTCACTAGCAACGCATTACATCGGGTGCGACTAACGGCTGCATGGTCTTGGAGGAGGGATAGAGAGCATCATCATCGTCATCGTCATCGTCATCATCATCATCATCATCATCATCATCATCATCATCACCATCATCATCATCATCATCATCATCATCATCATCATCATCAGCATCATCATCACCATCATCATCATCATCATCATCATCATCATCATCATCACCATCATCATCATCATCACCATCATCATCACCATCATCATCATCATCATCATCATCATCATCGTCATCGTCATCATCATCATCATCATCATCATCATCATCACCATCATCATCATCATCATCATCATCATCATCATCATCATCATCATCATCATCATCATCATCATCAACAAGAGTCTGTTTCAAAGGAAAGGCATGGTATCAGTTACAGAAATTCTGTTATATCTACCTTGGCATATAACATCTTTGGTCTAACTTGAGCAAAACGTTCTTCACTACACTAGGCTGAACAAAACTTTTCATCATTCTTTCAGGTGATCTCCCAAAATTTTGAGAATCTACACAGAAAATTATAAATTCTCACCTTGTAAAATCTTTTCACAATTTGTTCCATAATAGAATAGCTGACAAGTACACTTATACCCTGGTGCATTGCAAATATCTTCACACTTTGCTCCATTTTGACATGGTGACAATTTCTGGCAAGTTGGACCATTCTAAAATGAAGTTATAATTTAGGCATTTTGTGATAATTTTTGCTGTAATACCAGTCCTAGAAGTATCGGCAAATTCAATTTTACAAAAATTTCTTGGATGCAAAATGACCTAAAAATGGCCTAAAACATCGATCAAATCAAAAAGGACTCCTCGCACAGATTAATAAAGAATTTCCCATGGGTGAGAGATATCCACTGCACATTTATTGCCATGGAACTGAAAATTTTTAGTATTTGTTTGAAGACTGATGTTTTGTTTTTGTTTGTTTGTTTTGCTTTCAATTTATTTTTGAATGGGCTTATCAGGATTTCTAGCTACTGAAAGCTAATTTAGGCCCAATGTGCATGCCGCATCCAGGCATGGAACCCCTAATTTAACGTCCCTTCCGAAGGACAACGAGGTGAGTTGTGAGGTCAGCCCTCCGAGGTCACCCATCCGGAGTTTGACCTCACTCGACCAAGCTTAACTTCAGTCACCTGACGAAGACTGTATAAGCCACTTGGCCACTTACCCCGTAAACACTTAAGAGAGGTGTAATGTCCATTGCGTATTTCTTTGTGTAAGGAGAGTCATTACAATTTGATCAAAGCTTTGGGTCATTTTTCAGTCATTTTTCAATCATGAAATTTTTGTTAAGTTAAATTTTGCGATGGTTCCAGTGCTGGTAGGACAACGAGAAAGATCATAAAAATACTTCAATCTTTCGGCTTTCAATTAGAACTTGAATCATTCAAATCTGTGAAGTGCTCTGGATGCCATGAATTTTCAAGAGTGGAAACTTTTTTCTGGCTCACCTGGTAGTACTGCAAAATATAAATTGACGATTATGTTTAGTCATAGCATCTGGTTTTACCCGTGATCCTTTGCGTTCCATTATCAGTCGACCAATCAAGCATATCGAAATTCTGTCTGATGCAGAAATAAAAAATTCTCACATTGCAAAGAAGCTTGGGAGGCGCACGGTCCTTAAAGGGTCTGTTTGAACCAGCATTCCTTGCACGTGCTGTCTCCTGACAGGCCTTTGCTCGTCGCCATTTTCGTGGCCCATGAAAATGGCGACAACAAAGGCAAATCATGAGACGACACGTGCAAGGCATTCTGGATGAAACAGACCCTTTAAGCAATAACAGAGACATAAAAACATAAAAACATGTTTCTTCAAAAAACTTACATTCAAATTTCCATCCCTAGTTGTCATATAAACCCATCCATTTTCCTCTTTCAACGATGCCACACTTTCATTAAACATCCTTTCCTGCAACTGACACACTTTTGTCCCGCTGTTAAAATTCAGCGATTTACAATCAGGCCAGGAAACACACTCCAGCGTACACTCACGTGTTGTTGTTGAGGTTACTGTTTTTCCAACTGTCCCAGTTTCTCGCATGCTGCTAAGGATGACGTCAAAATTTGCTGCATAATTACACGGCAGTCGTGTGATACTTAACTGTGACTTGTGTATTGATGCAACCAACAGCATTACAAGTAAGTGGCAAGTAATAAGCATGGTTATTGTGACTAGACAAGGCCTTACTCTATCGTATTAAATTCATCTCTCGAAGTTGGAATGTGATTCGAAACCCTTGATGTTAGAAAAATATCAGATTTTCTTTTAAAAGAGCTTTCCTAACACTTTATTCCAGATTTTCCTTGCCACCCTATTTTCTTGTAGTGCTCCCTTTTTCTATGGGAAATTCTTCAATTCTTAAAGTTAACTCTTGTTTATTCTATTCTCAATTAGTTTCTCCTAATTTCTGCAAGATGCTCGCATGTTCTTCTAAATTCTGCTAGTCTTCTAGGATCCCTTTTAGTTTCTCCTAGTTGCCGCTAGATATCCTTCGCAAACGGTGTGGTTTCCTCTAGATATTGAGAGAATTTGTACGTACATTTAACATCATTTAATGTAGTTCTCTCAGTTCACATGTATTTTCTTCTAATTTTTGCCAGATGTCCGTCTATTCTCCTAGTTTCTGCTAGTCTTCTAGAATTCTCTCTAGTTTCTCCTAGTTTCCACTAGATGGCCATCGCAAACAGTGTGGTTTCTTCCAGATATTCACAGAATTGGTATAAAATCTTCTGGTTCTTCCACTAGATGCACATCTAAAACAGTACAGAATCCACAAAGAATCTTCTTGTTCCCCGTTTTACGCGTAGTTTCTGCAAGTTTCCGATAGAATCTTCTCCAAGTCTATACCTGTCCATGATGATAGACTCTTATGCATTAGATTATAAACTAGATTTCCTCTTTACATGTAGTGTCTTTACGTATCTGGTAGATTTTACTCCAAGTTTCAAGAACTCTAGTCCCGCCAGTCAATGCCCATAGACTCGTACGCACGTAAATTATCAACCGAATTATGAATTCACCGTATCTTCAAATAAGAATGCAATACAGTGCGCAATATCATGGATAACAGCAATACAAAGAGAGCTTGTGGTTTCGTCTCTCTCTTGGAAGATCCTACTCCCAAGATTTAAAAGTCCACAGCCAATAATAATTATTCACTCTTATGCGTATAAAATGTGAAATGAATAAAAAATTCACAGCATCTTCCAAAGTCTATCCAGATTCGTGAATAAAAACGAAATTATGTGCTAAGAATACCACTACGAACGCCTATGATTTCCAAGTCAACCTAGTTTCTGCGTGGGCTCCCAAGTTTCTTCAGGAAATTCGTTGATTCCTGATTTCTTGTAGGTACTGCTAGATACCGTTACATTCTTCTAGTTTCTACCAGTCTACTACAACTTCTTCTAGTTTCTCCTACTTTCTGCTAGATGTCCATGTCTAGATGTCCGCCAGATATCTATGCGTAGCCTCCTCAAGTTTCTGGCAGAGCTTTCTCCCAGGTTTGAAAGCTCATTGCCGTCAGTCAACGGCTATAGACTCATTCGCATATAGCTTGTGAGTTGAATTGCAAATTCACTGCATCTTCAAAAATAATCCTGTTTCTTAAATAACCTTGAAAAATAAGCCAGTCCCGTGTTGCTTAGAGTATCATCCAGTGGTCTATTAAAGCCAATACCTCCACCTGTTATGCTTCTTCTTCCACTGCATCACACCCTGCTTATAGTTGTCGTTTTGAGTGTCGTTTTGATTATTAAGTTTGAGCATTCTTGTTGATGAAGTTAAATCTGTTACCAGGACGTTACAAATATACCTGCTCAGAATGAATCAACACTTGTGCAATTTCCATAGCGATTTTGACTTTCTCATCAGGTGAAATGTGGTTCAATTCAAAAAGCTTAGAACATGCCGCATTTATGTGTTAAGGTATCATTTAGCTATTCTACAAAAGAGCCTGGATTGAGTGATATATTTGCGGCTTGCTGCAAACCATTTTTAGATAATCATGGAGAATCAAAGAAATTGGGCTATCTGTCTCTCTTTTTGTGGAACTAAGACAATTCACTTTAAACAAGCAATTTTATCACACAAATAATGAATACGTCAGAGGCGGTGACAACATGGCCTCCTAAATCTCTATCATATTCTATTGAGTGAAAGCTATTCCTCTGAGTTCGTTATGGAAACAGGACTACCACACTGATAAGTCATGCATTCAAAAAATAAGAAACCAATTAAGAAACGTTTAGTACTAGAATGGACAAAATTTCATCTCAAATCAAGAAACTAAGTACTATGGCCTGATCCTAGTTTCTTATTGAAAAAACGTGTATCTGTTTCAATGAAAAATAAGTGCAGAAGGCTCCTAAAACAGACAATGAAAGAAAACGTCCAGCAAGCTCCCTACAATGTTACCTAGAATGTTCACTAAAATCCAGGGGGTCCTCCAGGGGGTCCTCCAGGGGACCCTCCTTCGGGTGGTGGCCGATAGACAACAGTTGTTCCCTTTGGAATTCCCTCAGTCATGCGCATATATTTCAAGGCTCTTGCATACCATTCTAACTGCTTGTATGATTTGGTTAGGCTGCTAATAATATGGTGATTTTGCGTCTCTCCGTCTGGTGTGATCTCTAGCATCACCTATGAAGAAAAGTGGTCTTAGAAACGAGGAAATACAGAATCCCGCCACTCGTATTGGTAAATCGCACCTTTCCTGCTGACATCTCATTGAGTTGAATTGTTGTTGTTGTTTTTATCGCTCCACTAACGGCCTTTCTCCCATAGAGCTGTAAAAACGGCAAAAAATTTCAATCGGCGACGATATTCTGTCGCCCCGTCGTCTACCGATCAGCATGTGGCTTAGATTTTATAATTATTAACTCTTTCATTTAAAGTTGGCTAAATGCCATAGCTAAATTGCTAATTAAGGCCAACTATTTAAAAAAATACATATAAGATTGAAGCGAAGAAATAATTTGCAATAAAAAGCCTAAATTGGGATAAAGAGCAAGGCAGTTTTTGCTTTTGTGGTAAGAATTAATTTCTAAGGCATATTGTAGACCAATTGGTTGTCAGAAGAAAGCAGCAGATGATTTAGGCCCAATAGATCTTTCAGCTCCATTCTAAGGAAGAATGCGAATCGAACGACAGATTGATGCATTTTGTAGAATGTTCGAATGTACACAATAGTATGGAAGCTCCAACACAAGTCAATCGAACATTTGTAGAGCAGCTGAAAGGTTTCATAAAGAATCAGTACGAAGCTTTACCGTTTCTACACGCATAGGGAAATGAGCCTAAGTTGTAGCGATACCAGTTCAGGCAAAAAGCGAAACAACGATATGTAGCGAGTCTAGATGCTATTATGTAATACACTGTAAACATATAAGAGAATTAACTTACCCGGGGTATAGATACAGTGTGACTAACTGGTAGGCAACCAAGTTCAGCAAGGAATGTTCGCAACCCCACAATACCGTTCAATGCACCAGATGTTCCCATGGTGTAACCAATAATGGCGGATGCTTTGAAGTAATAACTGAAACGAACGACACAAGCAAAGTTATGAGAAATGAAGAATTGTACCGCTGTCAAGCACAAAAACTTTTCTTCAAAATAAAGCGTTCATTTTGAAAAGAGAGACGGAAAGCCGGTGTGTCGTTTTCGTAGAATCTGGTCTGGGCAGGTGTGCTATTTTCGCAAAGTTAGTTTAGTCACACGATAAACCTGTTTCCATCATCAGTACTTCGTCAGTTTCCTTCGTCAGGTTGGGGTGTGAACACTCGAAAACGATGAAAATGGAACACTTTTCGACGGTTTTAAAACGAGGCTGATCTGTTCTTAACGAATTCTTGAGGAGCCTATAATAACCATAATTCCTATCGTTTTCAAATTGTGCCAGTATCGTATCAACGCTAGCTCAAATTTTGCAACTGTCAGTCGTTCAGGTGTAGACGTTCATGCGATTCTCAAAAGTCTTTTGTTTTGTTGGGTATAAAAAACAGCCTGGTCGTGTCATATGTCTGTTCTTCGCATGAACCAAACTGATGAGCTTGCGACGAAACGCGTATTTAGAGTAATAACATTGTTGATAACTGATTACTAGATTTTCTTGTAGGTTTAACAGCTTTCTCTCCAGTTACAGGTTTATCTTATATTATTGCTGTTCTTTTACTGGAGTTGATAGTGCTTTCTAACAGGGTACACGTTTATTGTGCGTCCATGGCTTATTTACACGAGTCCACTACTTAAGGCCATGCCATTTAAAAATTTTGTACCACGAATCATTTGTTAACTGTCACATTTTGCGCAGTTTTCAAGGTGTGCCAGCACCATGTGAACGTAGTCTAAAATGCATACTTGATAGTCGAAGGGGGCTTACCTGGTGGGTGGGAAGTGGTTTAAAGTATTGCTAAGAGCCGGAGGGACACCATGGTTATACTCCGACGTTATCATAATATAAGCATCAGCATCTTCAATTTTCTTGTTCACATCTTTTAAGATTTGAGGAGCTTGGTTCGGATCACGGTAGAAATGTAAAGCTTGCTTTAATACTGGGAGATTGAGATCTTTAGGATCTGAAAAATGATATAAGCAAGATTAGGATGGATTGGATGTTAGATTGGTTTGGATTAGCCTGATCTGGAATCTAATATCACTGTGGAAATTTAAGCTTGCTTTAATACTGGGAAGTTGAGATCTTTGGGATTTATAAAAAGGTTAGAAATGAGATCACGGACGGATAAAAGGTAAGACTGGTTTGGATTTGTCTGATCTGAAACCTAATTCGGTTGGATCACGGTAGAAATGTAAATCTGTAAAAAGATAATTAAAAGAAGAAAGAACATTACTGCTAATATTTGACACGTTTGGCCCCGTACTACGCCTTTAGATTTTGACCACAGATGCAGTCCTTCTGTACTGCTTTATCACATGGTCATCACCAATGGCAACGCTGTAAAATAATCATAATAAGAATGATGTCTCTATTTGCCACTTATAGCTCGACTCTGGTCTGGGAGAGAAGTTGCAGTGAAACAATGCCTGAAATGGAGTGACGAACAAAAAATTCAATTCATATACTTCCTAGTCAATGTGGACTATATGCACGAAACCTTAACATGGTGAAAGTTGCTAAACAAGGGCAAAATTGTCTTAAATTTGCACTCATTTCCATGCTTATTGGCCAAAGTTCCAGAAGTGCATCTAAGTCTTGTTCGCTAATCAAGATCTGGTACCTATGCTAGAAGAAAACAGATTTAATAACACCCTAAAGGGGGAGCGAGCAGCCAGTACGATGACTAAATCAAATGTAAGAAGTATGCTCGATAACTATGTAAACAAAGCCCTGTCATTTTCGTTGATTCCTGCAAGAATTCTAAAAGCACTTTCACCAAGCTCATCCACTTACCAATTATTTCAAGCGTATGTCCCTCCTTTTGCTTTGCGTAGAAATTCTTGACAAGCGTTGCAACTCTGTCACACATTCGTCCCTCTCGAGTTGAGCCAAGGAATCCCAAAATTTTCAGTTTCAAGTCTTTTGGTGCTAATGGAGCCATCTTTTATAGAACCTAAATCAAAATACAATCAAATATAATCAAAATCAGTCATGCTGAAATTCAATCTTTCCGTCAAGGCCTATGGCCTATCAAAAAGGAAGGCGGAAGAAAAACAGATGAAAGTGTTTTTCGTAAAACCTAGAAGTGGAAAAAAAAAGACCGCTGACAAGTGAGGAAACTTGGCTAGTGCATTACAGGTAAAGTGGCATACTAGATTTAATGCACTTAACGAACGGAAAGGACGAATAAAAATCTCGCACAATTTTCACCGAAATCATCTGGTTTTTGTGAGGAATCTCTGGGAACTTCTAGAAACTCTTTTTCTCCCCCGTGCGCTTTTCTAGGAGTCATACACCCTAACCCTAACCCTAACCCTAGTGTATGGGGACTTAGGAGAAGACAGGGAGGTTTTGAAACTGGATGGGCAACATGCTTTCTACGAAGAAAGAAAGCAAAGAATGAGAAAATGACGTTGCTCTCTCAGCCTCCGCTCTCCTATCCTCTGTCTTGGATCGGGCGTGGATCCCGCATGTGACCGAAAAGTCAGGGACTTAACAATCATACAATCGAAGTAAAGGTAGTCAATGAAAATTTAACGGTTTTCGTCCACTACGAGGCTATCGAAACAGTTAATGGCTATGGAAAATGAACAATCGATCTAGGCCAGCAAACGTAGCTCGCATGCGGCCTCCACTGTCACTGCGGGGGAAGATGGAGGAGGATGAAGGCGCGGAAGGCCGCAGCCAGGCACCAAGCTAAACAAACGAAGCTTGCCCCCCTGGACATTGCATAAAGATATGTTCATGCTTCTACGCACGACCACTGACTGGCCAAAATTAGATCAACCTGCTGCTTATTGTTAGGTTCTCTGCGTGCAGTCTTTTTAGGCTCCGACAAAGCTCAAACCGCAATCGCAGCACATAAACTCTTGGACCTGCTACAAGTCTCTCTTGTCATCCCAAGACATACAGCAGAAAGAGGGAGAAAAGGCATCCTACGATACGTGCTGAGCATAGAGAGAGACTTGCAGCAAGTCCAAGACAGATGCAGTCTCTGCAGGGGTTATGTCTCTGCAACAGGGCACTTTTAGAGATAAATCGGTCCAGGAATATGAGATTGCTCGAGGCTTAATCTGATTGGGCAATTTCGAACAGACTATTTCGAGACTATGATAAACTAGCGGACCCTATGTTTGGCTTGTTCAATTCTCAGTCCCGTCCGATCGTTCGGGACTGAACTTCTGAACGATTGTACGGGACTGAGACTTGAACAAGTGAAACCCTATATCAATTCCCGGCTGGATTTCAATGCATGGATCAAGATGATTTAGAATATCCATGGTTGGAAACAGTAAGAATCGCTAAGAACAAGCTGAATGTTTCGTGACTTGTCCTTCAGGACCAATAATTGCCAGGCCGATATTTCGTCTGTACTTTGGTAATTGAAAGAGACCGAAGCCGGTAAAATATCTTCTTTGAGGCTGTAAAATAACGTTGGTTTTCGATACGCTTCATAAAATATAGAGATGAAGTGTCAAAATAAATGAAGTCACTCTTACCCTTGAACTTTTCTCTTCCACTTTAAACCCAGTCACATCAGTCAACCCAGCAAAGGTTAGGCCACCGTAGGATCTTGATCTCAAAATAAACCAACAAATGCAAACGATGAACGTGGTAGGCGTTTATTCAAGGTTTTCTCTCTTTGTTTACATTGTTCGGTGGATGCAAAGAACTGTATGAAAGAACTCAGCAAGTACAGATTTTCCTTTCAATCAGAAATAGCAGTATCCGGGGGATAGTCTTATGAAATAGCTAACTCGCATTTTGGCACGAACTAACTTATATTGCAACTTTTATATTGATACAGGATAAAAAAGAAAATGCATACAGCCTTCAGAATGAGCCAGAAAAAAGATTCACAGCTTCGAGAAAATTCAATGGATTTAAAGACTTCAAACCCAAAAGGCTGGTGAGTAGTAAGATTTTCTAACATTTTTATAAGTAGTGAAAGTACACAAAGTGTCTCAAATGCTCGCCGTTCAATTAAATATTGAAAAAAAAAACGATTGCACAAACAGAATCATGGGAAGATAACCCTCGACCCTGTCCCTAAGATTATGAAATAATTTTAGAGACCAAAATCTTGCAAATCGGTTGAAAATTCACTGAGTTGCGAGCGTTCAAAGATAAAAAGTATGCGATAGCTAAAAAAGGGGCCCCCAGATTACTGCAATTTGCAATGCAAAAAACCTCGAAGACCCAGGTAAAGGAAGCTTGTCTACTGTCATACCTCTTGTTGATATCAGAGCAAACCAAATAGGACTTCCAAAGTAATTTAATCCTTGTGATCATTGTCAAAGGTTTCTTTACACTGCATATGTCCAAAAACAGAAAACATAATCAACGAGAGACGGAATCTGTTTCCTCAACGCATCCATATGCTTGAAAGCTAGGTTATCGAAAACCTGTTTGAATCCCACTTGGTTCGCCCTGAAACAATTGAGAAATAACAGAAACGATGGTCTATGAGATGTTTTTACCAAAAATGCCATTTCGAGCTCTCTGGTTTCAGTTTTGGCACAAAATTGAACTTCACATGCTTGTAACTCCATGAATTTTTAGCGGATTTGCAAGATTCTTGTATCGAACATTAATTCAAAATCTCAGGAAAAGGGTCACCTGACCAAGTGTCCATTTAGCGTACGAGCAATTTTTTGAGACACTTTCGACTTAACGGAAAAGTCTTGGTTGCAAAATGCCTGAAAAAGGGGCCTAAACTACAGTTAGCAGCGATTGGTTGTAGCTATTGTAAAAGTAAAACTGCAAACCAACCTTTGTTTTCTTCCTTATCGTTGTTCTGCTTGTTGTGATATTTATGTTGTCCTCTAACTCCCTCCATCAAAATACTGGGCCCATCATCAGACCCAGCCCCAAATGTTAATGCGAAACTACAACATACAATCGAATCTAACCGGGTACATTCAGAGCTAGGGAAAAACATCAATGGAAAGACATACCCCTAAACAATAACAAATTTATTGAAAATTCCACAAAACTCTAGACTAATTTCAAACTCTACCAACTAAGAGGGAGACAGTACATTTTGAAAACGGTAAAAAATATGGCGGACAGGCCTACTTTCAAGGAGCCATTTCAGCCTACAAGCCGACCTCCACTGCAGCAGCGTCGATAGGCGACCAGCTCACTCATCTTGTGCACATGGTTTGTAGCTAGAAAGCACGCACACTAGGCAAGCGCGCTGGTCACTAACCAAAACTACTGAAGTGGGGGTTGGCCTTAACACAGAAAATCATAGCTTTTATCTGCGCGGATTTTACTGTATACAACACACAAATAAAATAGAACATTCCTAAATACCTAACCTCAATCGCAAATATATTTACCATCGGAAAGAGGCTGTAAATATGCAAATAACACACACACAAGATAAATAGACATGACATTGAAAAAGAGCTTGGAAAATAGGCTTATGTTGTCAAACGAAGGTAGACTATCTTCTAAACATTCATGAAACAGAGAAACAATTGCCTTTTAATCTCTTTCTTCACGGATTTAAGAAGAGTTGTTGTCTTATCAAAGTCAAAGGCTAACTTTGAAGTGAAAAATTGTATTCGGTAAAATTACTGACCTTTTTAGACCGATAAATTTGAAATATGCTAATACGAAGTTTGCATGGGAACGAGAACGCCATATTCCATTCTAGGCCATGATTTGCTAGCCTGCGTTCAGACTCTTGATAAAAACTGAAAAGATAGAGAAAAGAGATACTTTTTTCGATCTTTCAATGTTTTATCAAAAGTCTGCATGCAGGCTATGATTTGTCCGCCACTGATATTCAAATTCAATCTACCTTTTCAAGATAAGAGGTGCGAAAGCGGAAGTCTTTTGTTGTTTGAGTTGTTGCATTTTTGAGGCTAAAATCTTGTTCTACGCACAAAATTTAGCATAGAAGCAAATTTTTACTCTCATATCTGTCTTCGTTTAGAAATTACGGCGATTTTAAAGAGTTCAATGTTATAAGGGCTTTGACCGTGAAATCAGATGTTTGGACAAATTTTTGTCCAAACATCTGACTTCATGGTCAAAGCCCTTATGATTTCTAATTCCTTATATTATCGTAATTTCCAAACGAAGACAGATAAGAAAGTAAAAATTTGCTTCTGTGCTAAACTTTGTACGCAGAACAATATTTTAGCCTCAAAAATGCGAAATCTCAAACAATAAAAGACTTCCGTTTTCGCACCTCTTATCTTGAAAAGGTGGATTTCTGAAACGGACCATGGTTCTAAATTTATATTTCAATAGCGAGTAAATAAAGGATCATTGTCAAACGAATTCCTGTTCCCATGCACACCCCTTACAAGCATTCTCCTTACATCTTGGTCTAATGCCCCATTCACACTGTAAGTTTTCGAATAGGGCCTTCTGATTCGTCAATGCAACGAAAAATCCAGTCATCTGATTGGTTGAAATTTAAACTGGTTTAAATAAAGCTGGCTTAATTGTGTTGGTGGGAATGCAGTATAAAAGATGAGTGATTCTGACAAATAAAGTTTCACATCTAAGCATGGGTGAAAGGAAACAAAATAATTGTCATCTTATAAAACGTATAGGCAAGTCATTCATGTGTCTTTATCGTGGTTTTTCCTGCCTTTAATGGCTTTCCTCTGGATCCCTTTATTAGCTCAACTCGTTAATTCAAGTTTGCAATGGCCTAATTCAGCTTTTTCTGTAAAAGCGAGGCAGTCCTCGTTTCAAACCGCAAACGAGGGAAGCCTCAATTTTACAGAAAAGCTGAATTAGGCCATTGCAAACTTGAATCAACGAGTTGAGCTGGGGGTAGAGATGCAGAGGAAAGCCAGGAAAGGCCGGAAGAAGCTATGATAAAGACACAGGTATGATTTGCGCATAAATTCTATTGAATAACAACTAATTTGTTTTCCTCAACCCAAGATCTAAGTTGGCCTTTGACTGACAGACAAACCTTTTAATCCGGAAAATCGGACGCTTACGTACGTCTTTCTCCGCAGTCAACTAAACGTTTTAACTCCTTCTTGACTCACCCGGTACTAAAAGAGTGTCTAAGGCCCTGGTCAAATTAAATTCATTAGTTAAATCTCAATACACCTTTTTAACTTAGTAGCATTGCTTTGGAAATTGCTTAAATTTCTTTAGCTTAATTCATATGAAATTTCTGACCCTATATTCACATTCAGCACCCTAATATTTGTCTAGCTGCAATTTTTTGATCTTATTGTTGGCGAATTTAACTCTATGAGGATAAAAATTTGAAGATTCATAAGATATTGGACCATGAATAATGAGTGAGGGTGTGAAGTTACACCCTGAGCGATTTTCAAAATCAAATCCCTTACGAATTCTCAAATTTATTACCGCAATAAAATCGAAATCGCAAACTCCAGGAATATCAAAATTTGCCAGTAGACAGAACTTGGGGTGTTGAATCCACTCAGTGGTCAGAGATTTTATCGAGAAATTTTCAAATATTTCCAAAACGAGGACGTTAGTTGAAAAGGTGTATACAATGCTGTCTTCCTATTAAATAGAAAGTTTATGTATTCCAGACACCAGCGGTGAGGGGTGCGGCGACAGCCAATGCTTAGAGAAGAGTTGAAAATCACAATCGTTTCCCTTCACAAGTTCAAACAACAGACTCACTTCCCAAGATGCCTTGCTTCCTTCCTATACTGCATCACTTCTTTTCCATGAGATCTTTCAGTTCTTGCAAGCTGTCGAACAAATTACGTACAAACCTTTCCGAGTTGGTGTGCGGGGAGGATTTCTTGGAGGACACATGGAAATACATTATGCGGTCATCAGGTACCATGTATGAGACACCGTAGCCATCATCTGCGACAGGGCCAAACCCACCTCCTGGGCTGATCTGTAAAGAGACATGGATATATGCTTAAATGGGGATGTTGCCACGGGGCTAGCTAGAATTACTTTTAACTAGATTTACTATAAGTCTATTTCTTTAAGTGCGTTTGACCGATCCCACTCTTCCTGGATCCACAAATCCAATGTTCTGTAAAAAACAAAGGGAAAAATAGAAACATGTCTTTCTCCTTTGTTATATCATGCAATAATGGAATTGCGGGTCTGGGAAATATTGGAAGGGAATCAGTCAGACGGACATTAGGAAATAAACGTGAAGCAAGTCTATGGGTTGACCTAGACTTATTACATTTGTCCTTGTTTTCGCTCCATTTACCCCAACGATACCCCCACTATACCCATTCGGAATGACTATAACAGTAAATAACAATTCAATTCAATGGAGCAAAACTTAGCCGAAAGTCATCAGTCTAGGGTTGACCTACAGCATGACAAAAATAACTTCCAACTTAGAATTAGACATATCACACGCGTCTCAGTTTTTGCATTGAATCGAATGATTGTGACTCATATCAAAAGCATTGAACGAAATTTCAGAGGATTACACCACAGCACCACAACACCTTCAAGTAAGTGAAAAACTTCAAGATGCTTTGTCACTGTTTTCTGGCTGCAAAAAGCATAAATCCTTTGCTCATTATTTTTTGAGGCATGAACGTGAGTGCCACTTAGATGTGAAAGTGTACATGGTTGAGGCTGCCCGGGTTAGATGCTATACTTTTGGCATTTTTACTAAAGTCATATCTTGCAAGATTCCTAAACTAGGCCTAGCACTTGAATCCTTCTCTACGCATGTGTAAATTCCTCAACTGCAAAACACATTTTGAATCTATTAAATTTAGAAATTTAGGTTATTTTATGCTCTTGACGAACGTCATGTAAAAACCGTCCCAATGTTCGAAAGATTTTGTTTAAAATTCGGCACTGCAAAGTTTTGTTTACAATTTAGCTCGAATTCAGTTCAAAAATGATCTATACAAGACACGTAATAAGAACATTTTTACCGTTTCTCTGACTTCTGGAATTCCAATATCGAAACCTCTGTTCATTTGTTGTTGCGGTTGCTGACTTGTAGAGAGTGTCCATGGTAACCTTAGAGCATCCATGAGGAATGGACTTTCCTACGAATGTACGATTGAAATGTCTCTACAAAGTTTGCTTCATCACAAAAATAAGTACAGATGCATAAAACAACAAGAATATCTGCTTTACGGCTTGAAAACAATAGAGTCTTTGGTTGGCCCACTGAAACGTTCAAACCTTTCACTGGTCATCGAAATTCAAAACTATGATATGACCAAAGGTTTATCTCAGCGCAGTTTTTTTCCTTTGGTAAACAAAATGAAAATAACAAGCATTTTCTCCTGCATTGCCCCCTGTACGATATACATTGTAGAAATCTCTTGGCCAAGTATCCGAGGTCCCTGGAACAGATATCGCCACGCCAGTGTCAATAATATGGATGATGATAATCTTTGTCAGCCACTTTTGTTTGTAAATCCATCCTTACGTACTATTGAGAACAGACAAATACTGGAAAGGACGATCTCGTTTCTAAAAAAATTCTGGCTGATTTGATCGATACAACAATGTGATATTAGCAGCAGCAGTTCGCTTTTCGTTTTGTGTTGTGTGCTCCTTTTACATTCTTGGGGTAGAGAGCTGAGAAAACCAAAATCCAAAATATTGTAACGTTTTTCTCTTGTTACTACCGTTCTGATTGGTACTGTAAGAATGGTGAAGTTTGGGCCTAAATAGGTCCAGGCTTTTCAGAGTAAGGGAAAGAGCAAAGTTTATTTTTTAACATGGCTGGTGCAAAACGTAACGGGGCAACTACTTTTATTGAGCTTATCAGAGGTGAGTCAACACCTTTTTGAACCAAATATCAAAGGGCGCCAGAGGCTTTTTATGAGCTCAAGATTAAATTTGAAATGTAATATGTGACATTTGAGGTCGAAGTTGTGAATCTTGCAAGCAGAGAAATGCTTGGAAGGATAAATATCTTAGATGACACAAAATTTCCTTCTCAGTTACTTGCATCAGTCATATCTCTTAATCTTGAAAGTAAATTTTTCATTGAAAAACATTCGCAAGTACAAGAATTGATTTTGTTATGGTCTTGGCTACTTCATCGGTGATACGTACTGTAAAATATCTGTTGTTCATGAATACGGGGCAGATACATTTTTAAGGACTTTAAGGAAAGGGTGACAGGGCATTTAGTTTTTCTGCAATAATTTCATAAGGGGCAAGCAGATTTTTTACAAAAAGATTTCTTCTCCACCGGCTATATCATATGATAAATTTTGCACTGTTCCTAATATCATGAGTCTCTGTTGACTGTAGCGCCATCATCAAGTCAAAGAACCCAGGGAAATAAGATCCTCATCGCTATGAGTCTACTTACGTATCCTTGCCCTCTGCTAACAACAAGCAAGGAGAACAAATGTCTGTCGATCCCTTTTCCGCTCATTCCATCACGGTAACATTTCTACGGAAAGAAAACAATGATATTTATCTACATTTTAGACAAATGATTCATCTCATTTTATAATATTTATACAGGGCAAAACATCAGCTAACTGGTTTACAATGTACCCTGTTAAAAAATACTTACAAAGGAAAAGAATCTAAATTTACACGTAAATCAAAAATAAAACTACAATCAATAAGATATATACAGCTACTAGCAAAGTGTATAAAAAATTGTATATATGATCATGATATGGTATAATGTGACGTGAGAGAGAATTAGCTGGATGCAAGGTTTGCTATGCTTTTTTTGAAAGTTTTAAATGTCGGGGACAATTTTGATTCTAGGCTGAGACAATTCCACATTGCCGCGCCTTTATATGAAAAGCATTTTTGGCCATTTGCAGATTTTCGCATGGGAATTTCTAAATCAGATTTAGTATTGTGTAATTCTCTCTTACTTGTATCCGAGAGTCTTGAGAACATTTCTTGTGATAAAGAATCAAAAACTGCCTTAAATAGCGGACTAATGGTAAAGAAATCTACAAACTCGACCATAGACACTAAAAAGAAAAACTGTTAGCTACTATCAAAGAATAACTACCATTATTACCTGTAATATTTCATATTTCATATTTGAATCTTTTAAGGAGGGTAGCCCTTCGGCAGAAGCCATTTTTCAAGGGCCCTCCGATAAAAACTTAATTACAATATACCGATAAAAATAATAAGTCACTAATATATAAAAACCATAAGTTAAAAGCCTACTTACAATCAAACAATATGTACTATAGAAATTAAAAGTTAACCCATTATTGATTTCTTAAAACCATTCAGGGAGGATGCCGTTTTAGACTCGGCAGGAAGGCAATTCCATAGTTTAGCTCCCCGGAAAGAGAAGCATTTTTGTCCATTTGCTGAATTTTTCTTTGGCAACCTTAAATCAGTCTCAGTGTTCCGGAGGTTGCGGGAGGAGCAAGCAGAGTTTTTGGTGAACAGGTTACACAGGTATTGTGGAGCCAAATCATTGAGCGACTTGAAGACCATTTTACTGAAATCTCAAAAACAAGGCAATACAGAATCCCGCCACTCCCATTGGTTAATCGCACATTTCCCGCGGGTTTCCCGTTGCCTTGTATAATACGATAGAACGACACGTTTTTGTCGCCACAACTACTGCTCTAGGCCTGTGGGATTTACAGTAAACTCAAACAACACTACAGGAACAAAATACGTTTGATTAAATGGTGCGAGGCAAGATTAGAAGCTGTCAGGTAATAAAACTCATACTAACCGGTTTTGTCGTTGTAAAGGAAAATATAAAGCCCTGCGTCTTAAGGCACAGACCTCGCAAGCTCGGTCTGTACTTTTAAGACCTTTATTTTTTCATACAACACAAAACCAGTTAGTATGTGCACAAAATAAACCTGTAAGTAGGGACAGTAAACCTTTTAACATTGCTCTTGAATGGGGCTATTAACTTATCTCTCTGCTTTCAGGATTTAAGCTTAATTCGCTGTTTCTCATGCAGGGTTTAAAGGTGGCCTGAAGCAAAAAATTCGAGAACACACAAGAAGGGTTGGACAAAAGGGACATTACCTGATGAACTTTGGCTGCCTTCTGAATCAGACTAATCTTCTCTTGTTTCGGAATGTCATCATTTTTCAAACATCTTAAAAATGAAGAAAAATTCAAATACAGTAAATCCCCGCAAATAAGAACCTACCAAAATAAGAACCAAGAGGCTGTTTTTTCTAAATTATGTACCTAGCAATTAAGAACCTGTTTCAGTTTGAAGAAACAGAGGTTCTTATTGCAGGGGTTGCAAAATTGATCTTTGATTGCTGTTATTAAGGTCATCGTGGTTCTAGCTGGATTTGAACGTTTTATTTGCCTCCACATTTACTTATTAGCTCCATAAGAACACTTCCAAGACAAACAATAGGGCTGAAAATCGTTGTGAGACTCTCAAGGGGACTTCATGAGGCATTCTTCAAATAAGAACCTCTATACCTTGAAATTAGTCTCAGTACCTTTAAAATAAGAACCGATAGACCCCTTATGCAATGACGTCAGTTCTTTTGAAATTCTTCCAGGAACATCACTTGTCTCGATTTAAGTGGATCGAGATCCCAAAAGCGTGCATTGCTCTCAGCAACGCATGAAATTGTTTTGTACGAGTAGTTGCAACGTTATGATACGATGTAGATTTCTCGCTGCACAGGGAATCACATCTTTTGCCTCGAATTGAATGTTATTGTGAAATGGGTCTATTTCAGCCTGGCTCTCAAAAAAGTACGTTCTTATACGCAGTGATTTACTGCAAATCAGGAGCGAAATTCTTACAATCTTATTGATGATATAAAACAAACAGTGGGATCAATCAAATCTTCTTCTTATCATCCAGCTTGAACATCTGATACGCTGCAGTGGAAGCACTTTCTAATGCTATGCCTCTCTACCGGGTGAGTCAACAAAATGCCCGACGTTTGAAAAAATTGTGCTCCCTGAATATCAAAGCAATGATATTGAAAATTGTCTTGTTTTATTCCCGGCGCGTCCAATTAGGCCCAGTAACTTGCCCGGCTTTAATCGGCCATCCCTCCCCGTCAAAATGGGAGATTTTCTGCAGAAAGTCCTTTCCTAAAACCTGTAAAAACGAGTGAAAACGCCAAGCAAAGTTTCCCTTTCTTCTCCTTTTTAGCAATAATGAAACTTGGATGAATTCATGTACTTTGTCCTCTTGGGAGGATGGAATCCCCATGAATATGTTATTCATACTGGAAGAAGACTTTTCAGCCCGACAAACGGGAAGCACATGCTAAAGCGTGCCGAAAGTCATCGCTGTGAGGTACCGTTTTTCTGACTCAACGGGTATGATCGGAGAAGTCTTCCTGGATACGAAACTCATAATGAAACATACCAGTTGAAGAAAGGACAGAACCACCATGTGAGAATAATCAAATATGTCAACAAATAATTTGAAACATAAACTGATCTTAAATATTGTGAAACTTAATCTTTTACATCTCCTGCGCTCACAGTCTCAAATTAGGGCCTGTTGGCCTTGCATAAATGATTGATAAGGACAAAGTAAGGCTACGTTCACACTGCGCCGTTTTCATTTCTATTCGTTTTTGTTGACGAAAACGTTGCCTGTTCACATTGCTCCGTTTTCAAATAGATACGCTATGAAAACGATAGGCGTTCACACTACTCCAGCAAAACGGTGTTGTTAATCCCCTTTTCAAAACAAAGCCTTTTGTTAATAGTTGTCAACAAGGCGCCAATCGCAACTTTGAAAGCCATTGTAATCAAAAGTCTATTAACAAAGGAATGTGCAGCGTTTCCAGATGTCTCCGTTTTTGGCGTTCACACTGAAAACGAATCGTTCTCAAGGCGCACCGTTTTCAAATATATGCGTTTTCTGTGACCGTTCACTATATATGCGTTTTCATTAGCGCGCTATAGCGTTTTCGAAACGCCCTGTTTCTACAGCGGAGCAATATGAGCGCAAGGCAAAAACGGAGCGCAAGGCAAAAACGGAGAAGTTTTACTCAGTTTTAATATGAAAACGTAGCAGTGTGAACGGGGCTTAGCAGGGCCGCCGAGAGCTTTTCGAGGCCTAGGGGCAAAACTACGAATTGAGGCCCCCTGCGAGCGGAGCGAGCAGAAAATCTTTCGATCGCCCCCTTTAGATTGGCTTAAAATGCATTTTCGAGCATTTCCTGCAGTCCAAATGTCAAAGTTATCCAATTATGAGGCCCCTTAGACCCCCAGGCCCCTCCTGCCCCCCTCTCGGCGGCCCTGGGCTTAAGAGACTTTGAACGATGATACTGTAAATAAAAGATTTAAGTACCAAATGTCGCGTAGATGTTAAAAACACGACGTTTTTTGAAGAGATTTTGACACTATAATGAAACATCCACTTTGTTTCTTTGCAGGGTGAGTTGAGTGGCCAAGTGGCTCATACAGTCTTCAACAGGTGATTGAAGTTAAGCTTGGTCGAATGAGGTCAAACTCCGGATGGGTGACCTCGGAGGACTGACCTCACAACTCACCTCGTCGTCCTTCGGAAGGGACGTTAAACTAGGGGTCCCGTGCCTGGATGCGGCATGCACAGTGGGCCTAAATTAGCTTTCAGTAGCTAGAAATCCTCACAAGCCCACTCATAATAAATTGAAAACAAAACAAAACAAACAAACAAAAATTATTTCTGTCGTACTTTCCTTCTTAACTGGTAATAAGTAGATGAAAACTTACAGGATGAAATCCCTCATTTCTTGTGACAATGATCGAACGGTTTCAGTTCTTCCATGAAGATACAACCTCGTCATGCATGACTCATAAGTGAGAGCGAATTTGCCATTTGAATCTTTATAATACGCCATTTGCAATGCGATTTGAATGTAAGCATCAGGACTCATCTATAAACACAAATTGGAATCACTTCAACATGACAATGTGCGAAATATGTAGACTTTTTCCGTGAGCCTCAGTTTTTCGCATTGATTTGGATGATGTTTGTGGCTTCAAACTGCGACTCATGACACGACAGCTTCAAAACAGGGACTAATCTTGGCCACCTCCACTGCGTTTACGGTGCGACCAGTCAGATCGCTACTTTCTTAATATGGTCAACCCATGTGAGTATTGTTAGCGTTTGAATGGCCTATTAGTTCAAAGTTCGAATTAGCGAAGCGACGCTCGAAGTGAGGCTCCAAGTGACGCTCGACTTTTCTTTTGATGTTCAAAGGATAGGAAACGTTAGACGTTCCTTCAGATCTTCGCAGGTTGTAGTCCCTATTTAGAATGCATTTCGTTGTGAGTCCTTGAATCAGTGAAGCTAAAAACATCAGTTTGAAAACGTTGAACGAATACAGGGAATCACATCGTCAGTCTACGAAATATCCTGATTCTTGCTACGTCCAATTTGGCAAATACTAACACCTATAACAAATTTTTGGCATAAAATGTCACATTATGAGTCACATCACTTTTAAAGGACGTGTTAATCATTGCCTCTCTAACATAAGGCCTCAAAGCAACAGTCCAAGCATCCGAAGGTCTCTCCATAATTGTTCAAATCTTCCATTTATCGAACTTTTGATATCAAAATTATTGTTAAATACCGCAAAAGCTCTATTAAGCCCCCTCTCTAATAAGCCCATCCCCTCTGAGTACAAATTTGAAATAAGCTCCCTTCTCTATTAAGCCCCCTCTCTAATAAGCCCATCCCCTCTGAGTACAAATTTGAAATAAGCTCCCTTCTCTATTAAGCCCCCTTTCTAATAAGCCCATCCCCTCTGAGTACAAATTTGAAATAAGCTCCCTTTTCTATTAAACCCCCCTCCAATTATGCAAAATTCTAGAATTTCCCCAATATTCTCCACTTATTCATCTACATAACCTTGCATGTTAATTTTAGTATGGGTTGGGATAAAAACCGTGTCGAATTTCTGTATTTGAGCCATAAAATTGCATGTTGATTCTGCAAAATATTCAATAATAGAACTGAAAAGCTACCAAATATATCCTTTTCACTTGATTTTGTTAATGAGCCCCCCTCTCTAATAAGCCCCCCTCTCTAAAACTCCCCCTCTGGAAGGCCCAAAATCAAATAAGCCCCCCAGGGGCTTAACAGAGCCTTTACAGTAGTGTTACTATCACAAATATGGCACCCATAAATGCATCAGAACTTGTCTTTTTGTCTCACCTTGCATGTCTTGATGAATCCTTTACCAAACGCTGAGTGAACCTTAACAACGATTTCTAGATCTTCGTTATTCTAAAGAAGGATAAAAGATATTAACATCCTCGAACGATACTTCGAATAACATTGCCTCGATTGCCTTTGAAAGAGACTGAACATTTTTTGCCTAAATTTCTTGCTCAAGATAATTTCACTTCAAGCATGCAGTGCCAGTCTTCAGTTAAGATTATGTTAAAGGGGCTGGGCTGGGCCACATTCCGGTGTGGAATGTGCTATTTCTGGGAAGCCTTTTCTGGCAAAAAGAAAAATTTTAAGGTGTTCAGAAGTTGATAAGGCCAAAATGCCACAGCTCTTTCTCGAGATGGATGCTATTTAATACCAACAAACGAGGCGTATCTGTGTTCAAGCGTCTATGGCTCAAGTTGACTATCAACAAAATTTTTAAAGTGATTAGCCATTGATTAAAGCTAAATTCACATACCTGGGGCCAGTCAAATGCGTGGTTCGCAGGTGGATAAAAATGTGAGGTTTCCAAGATAAATATGTCTGCTCACAAAGCACAAATACCAACAAACGAGGTATCTGTGTTCAAGTTAACAATCAAGGAACATTCGGAGAGTGATTAGCCATTAATTAGCTTAATTAACGTCGCTGGAACCAACTACATCCAGCACGAGAAAGCAAGCACAAATGAATACTAGAGCTTTAAAGGTGATCTGAAGCGAAAATTTTTATTGATTCAAATTAATGGCACTGTCGAATGATATGGACTCCTGTTTAAATTTCTTTGGTATCTCTTTTCGTTTTCAAGTTATCCACTGATATTAAGTTTCAGGTGATGACGTCATTTTGTTTGCAAATTGCTAGGATGATATACTGGAATATAGCTGTATCTAAGCTTTGAAAGGTTACAGTTGTCGGAGACATTTAAGTTGAGGTGAATAAATGTAATAGAAATTGTTTCATGGACTGATATGATGTTTAGAAAGGTATGCCAACTTAAGAAATGTTCTTGGAGTCGATTTCCTTTGGGAAACATAGCCAGCCTTGTACATTTTCGTTACTTTTTGCAAACAAAATGACGTCATCAGCCAATCATACAAAATAGTGAATAATTCGAAAATGAAACAAGGTATCACAAAATGGTAAACGACATTCTTTATCATTCAAAAGTGCTATCCATTTGCATCAATAAAAATTTTCGCTTCAGATCACCTTTAAGTTTTTCAAGATCTAGGCTATAGATTTTATTCAACGCAATCTATGTATTTATTAATTATTATAGCCGCACGTTATAATAATTATTCTAGCCGTAATTTATGTATCTATTAATTATTATAGCCTTTACGGGGTGAGTGGTCGAGCGGCTTCCACAGTTTTCGTCAGGTGACTGAAGTTAAGTTTGGTCAAGTGAGGTCAAACTCCGGATGGGTGACCTCGGGGGCTTGACCTCACAACTCACATCGCCGTCCTTCGGAAGGGACGTTAAACTAGGGATCCCATGCCTGGATGCGGCATGCACAGTGGGCCTTAATTAGCTTTCAGTAGCTAGAAATCCTGATAAGCCGAGTCAAAACAAATTGAAAAACAAAACGTGCAAACAAACACTTTATCTACAAATGAATACTGCTGAAATTTAGTTACCTTTAATGCGAAGATCTCAGCATCATTAATGATCTTTGCTAGTGGTGGCGTTATATCCCAGTACAATCTCATTGGTGTAATCTTTGCTTTAGATCTCCTGAAAGTTTTGTCAGTGTAACCTCCAAACGGTTTGCATCTACCATGGTCGTTATACACACGATAAAGGAATCTAAGGACAGATATGGGGTGAGATAAAGACAGGCAGATAAAGACAGATAAAGATAGTACGGGGTGAATGGCCGACTACAGGGTGAGTGGCCGAGTGGCTTAAACAGTTTTCGTCAGGTAACTGAAGTTAAGCTCGGTCGAGTGCGGTCAAAATCCCGATGGGTGACCTCGGAGGCCTGACCTCACAACTCTGTCGTCCTTCGGAAGGGACGTTAAACTAGGGGTCCCATGCCTGGATGCGGCATGCAAAGTGGGCCTAAATTAGCTTTCAGTAGCTAGAAATCCTGACAAGCCCACTCAAAACAAATTGAAAACAAACAAACAAAAATAGATAGAAGATCAGGCTACAATAATCTATTCAATGGGCATATCTATAGATGCCGTCAGCAGCAAAAGCTCATCGGCGTATAAACAAACAACTAAATAGCATTTTATAAACACGTCAAGGAGTTATGTCCAAAAATAAACTAACAATTATGCGCGGCCGCTTACCTCACCTAAAACGGAGCTACTGCACAAAATGGCGAACAGCTAATCAGATTGCAGAACGAGATTGCAGAACAACCTCTTTTATCCTAGAGTAGAGGCAGAGCAACGAACTTACTCTGGGAACGAGATTGCTAAAAATGTGCCTTACTCTTGCGTGAAAGTGTGTTCCATCATATGACCAACCACAGGTGCATCTGCCCAACTATGTTCCGCATTTACTCCAAGTCTCCCATCTTCGAAGACAACAACATTGAAACTTTTGTCATACCACACAGATTTCGCATCACCGTGGAGAAGATACTTTGCTCGGTCAGATAAATCTTCAAATTGCTTGTCTTCCAGAACCAGCTGTGAACAAAAGGAATAAAAATGAAATCATTTTTTTTTTTGTTTTTTCAAGCGTCAGTAGGGTGGCTCTACAAATAACATCAATTCGTTCAAATACAAGATGAAAGACCATTTTTCCAAAATATACAGAGACAGGAAACAACGTACATGTGTCCTACTAAAACCGCGTGTCCTCTCTCACATTTATCATTTGGCCTTACTAAATCATGAAATATCCGAAAGCATGTAAACCTTTATTTATTAATATTATTATCTGCAACCATCTCTAAGGGGATCATTATGAAAATAAGATCAACTCGATCTTTTAATGCTATCCAAGCCACTATAATTAGGTGTGTTTATATTTTACTATAATTTTACTATAAATTATAAGCTACTATAATTTTATCACTTTTGTTATGTAAATTGTATTGTAACTATCTTTGATCTAACTCTATTGATCATTGTAAATATTTTCATTCATGTGACGAATTTTACTTACCTTCATTTCATTCATTTCATTTTCATTTTTCATTTCATTTCATTTTCATTTATTTTCACAGGGTAAATACATTCAGTAACTATGGTATCTACTGTTTTACAATGTGCCCTGCTTTAAAACCCTAACTTACTTAATTACATGAATTAATTAAGATTAAAATCCAATATATAAGAAAGAAAAGTATAAAAAGAAAGGTGACTCTGGAGTCAAAAATGTGGCTGATGTTGATTTCGATCATCAACTTCTTTGATCTTTCAAAAAAGATTTTAATTTCGTCTTGAAAGCAGCTAGCGAAGGAGCAGTTTTTATTTCAAGGCTTAATTGATTCCAAATAGTAACCCCTCGATACGAAAAGCTTCGCTGCCCATTTGAGGTTTTACAAAAAGGAATCCTGAGGTCAGTGCTGGTATTACGTAAAGTCCGATTGCAAGACTCGGACAATTTTAGAAACATCGACTTCATATAGGGAGGTTCAAGCCCATGCAAGGCTTTATATACCATGCAGGCTGTCTCGAAGTTAATCATCTCGTTAACACACATACATACATACATGGGCCATGTTATAATATCAGCATGTGTATGTTATACATACACATACATACATGGGCCATGTTATAATATCAGCATTCAATATCACAATCTGCCTAACCAAGCACTATAAAGTTCCGGCGTTTGAAAAATTCTGCTCCCTGAATAGACTTACTACATGTTCGTAGTTATCGTTATTGATAGACTGATGGACGCTCAAACTACGACTCACGGATATACAGAAAGTATAAACTTACCACAAAAAGTGATTCATTGATAGTGTCAAGCGAATCTTTGTTACTCCCTTCCGCAAAATGTTCTTTTCTCACTTTTGCCCAATGTGTTCTTTCACTTGATGTCAAGGATGCTATCTTCAACTCAGCATCTTTCGTCGCTGCAAGGAAATACCTGATTTTACAAGATGTCCCAAAAAATATGACAATTTATGTGTTTGCTGTGGAGGAGCTGTAGCTTAACTCGTGTTGGTTCTTATACATCAGGAGGTCTCAACTTTGGTTGCGCTTACATGGGGCCGCACGAGTACTTGGCAGACCGAATATTTGGCCGCGTAGCTGTACCGTGCAAATATTTGGTCGGTATGGCTTCGCGTTTACACGAGGCCGGCCATCATTTATGGGCATGCGCATTAGTATTATCATTAGTAATCTGGCACCAGTTTCTCGCTAACAATTGGCCTCCTATTCAAAGCATTCCATCCTCGATTGTGGTACCGTGCAAAGTATTTTTCGCATAGAGCATTACACGAGGCCGCTTACCAATGCTTTGGCTCGGTAATTTGCCAGGGAATTTGCAAGCAGAACATCAGCTTACTTTTTCACACCTGGTGACTTCCCTAGAGAACTGATTTGCAAAAACAATAAATTATATAAAGAAAAGAACAAACAAGTCAAGTTTTCAGAAAATCTCATTTAACATCGGACGTTTCTTTCCAGAGAAATTCAAATTTTTCAACCTGCATCCTTTTTCTGATACACTAGATCCCCGCGTATAAGAACCTACAAAAATAAGAACCTAGAGGCTGGTATTCCTAAACTATGTACCTTGCAATTAGGAACCTGTTTCAGTTTGATGAAACATGGGTTCTTATTGCAGGGGTAGCAAAATTGATTTTTGAATGCACTTTCTAAGTTCATTTTGGTTTCACTTTGCTTAAAGTTTGATTCTCCTCCCCAATTAGTTATTAGGTCCAAGTTGACGCTTCCAAAACAAATAACAAGGCTGAACATCTTTAAAAGACTCTGAAAGGGCCTACATGAGACACCCTTTAAATAAGAACCTTTACACCGTGATATTAGTCTTAATACCTTTGAAATAAGAACCTACTTCAGCCTGGCTCTCAAAAAAGTAGGTTCTTATATGCGGGGATTGACTGTACACGCTGAAGATTACCTTTGACTTGTTGTGAATCTTTCTTAATCCACTCAAGCTGACTTTCAAGATCCAGAATGCCTAGCGGAACACCATGTGCATCCACAATATACATTTTGTAATAGATGCCATTTGAAAATACCACGATGTGCTGCGAAAGAAGGAAATGATGAGTGACAGATGATGATGATAATGATTCATGGAACATAGTAGTTAAAGGACAAGTCCGGGGTTGTTATAATTGTTGATTATTCAAGAGATTACACTGTTGTCAATGGTGCGAGTACCTTTTTCAATTTTTTTCTCTTTTAATCTGCGAAACTACATATTTCAATCTGCTAAGTAGTGCGAAATGACGTCAATTCATATGACGTCAATTCACGCTAACCTGAACGAGGCTGCCAAATGTCTTGATGTTATACCACTCACATTGCTAGCCCCCTTATCGCGCCATCGCAAACTCGTACAAATACAAAATTGCGACGATACGCCTGACTTACGAAGATTCATTAATCAATTTATGAAAGCTGGAGGCATCAAAACTTGGAAAGAACTCACAATTGGTGTTTAGTAGTTGGAAGGCTTGCTTTTTAACAATAATTTTATCAACTCCGGACTTGTCCTTTAAAAAGAATTCACAGTTGGTATTCAGCAGTTGGTAAGGTTGCTTTGTAACAATAATTTATCACCCCCCCGACTTGTCCTTTAAAAAGAACTCACGATTGGTGTTCAGCAGTTGGTAAGGTTGCTTTTGACAATAATTCTATCAACCCCGGACTTTTGTCCTTTAAAACAAGCTACATATGGCTTCATACGCCAAAGTAAGAAGCAAAGCTTATCGAGTCTGGGTCTTTTACAACACAACAGACCGGTATAAAAAGTTAACAAAATTTAAGACAGACAATAATGCGACTATAAATAACGATTGTTGTTTTAAGGATTTTCTACTAGTGTGGAAAACAGCCAAAAGGGCCTTCATTCTTTACGGTTCTGCAGCGGTCACTCGATCGAACAGGCTTGAGACTGGCGGTGAAGGGTGCAACCACTGAGCCATTCCCGTGTAAAGATCTAAAAATCTAGAGATAAGAACGTACCTCCGAGCCAGGGTTATGTTGAATCTCGTCAATTTCTTCGCCTGGAATCCTAAGAAACGAAATCCATTTCTCAAAGCCACATTCAACTTCTTTTTGTAGAGGTGACAGGGCCGAAACGGGACACGAATGCGCCAAAACTCGTAACTTTGAGCCCCGCGAGCTCCCAGCAACAGATCCCAAAATTTGGAAACACTTGATATTTTGTTCCTTGGTATATCATTTCAAAAAGCTTCTCTGTCCAAACACTTCCTTATCTCAGAATGCTGAATGGTGTCATTTTACGCAGTTTCTGCTCTGTCAACCTAAGGTATTCCAGGGGCTAGATAAGGAAATCTGAGCAACAAATTTGAAGTAGGATTTCCATGCCATTTATATTGACTGGTAAAAAGCAAAAATTACCTGGATGTGCCAAAAACTCGTTCATACTGCCACATACATAACGGAATAGTCTCTCTAATAACCAAAGGCTCTAATTCCTCCGTCGCTAATTGTCTCTTGAATTCCAGCAAGAAGAAGATCATCCCTGCAGCCCGTGAAGTTTGTAGTTTTGTTGGGATCCAACCACTTTGATCCAAACAATAGTAATTACTGTTGATTGTGATAGGCGAACGGCCCATTAGGTAGACATACTTCTCCCTGTTAACGAAAAGAATGGTCTGTTTTGATTATGTGTAATGGAAAAAGTGCAGTGTGTAATATTAGGGGTTGAGTAGAATTATGACGATGAGTCTCTTGATTCCATGTGCTCTTTGACTTGATGATGGCGCTTCAGTCAAGACAGACTCATAACATTGCTCTTAAAAACCTGGCTCTATTTAGGCCCAAACGTATGTGACTGATAATCAAAACTAAAATGTTAATCTATCACCCACAAACTAAGGCTTTCTTGAAAATTATTTGATGCGCATAGCAGGGAATCATTAGATTCTGAACACGGCCTATGGTGTAAACTGTATAGCCTTGAGCGTGACAGAACAAATTACAAATTTAGGACTTTAAAGGAATTGAGTCCATATAAATAGTTGAGCGTTAACGCTGTCCTCAATTTTTGCTGACAAACCGCTGACGTCCCTTTGTTATTGCACAATAGTGCTTAAGTCAAGTCATTAGCAGTGGAGACCAAAGGCTTCTCAATCCTTGCATTATCCTAAGGAATTTCTTTGGTTTAATTTCAATAGGGATTAAATCACGACTTTTGTTTCATGATTGAAAAGAAGTTGATATTGGTCATGAGAGCGCTATTTATATAGACTCAGTGCCTTTAAACTTACCACCAATCTGTATGGTAATTTGGTGCCCACCATGACTTCAGTTGTAGAATTCGCTGAATCTTGGGACCAGTTGTAGACAAGAATTCCTACAAAAATATATATTATTATAAAACATAATACATGATAAAACATAATATTACAATATATATAATACAATAACATAATATGATTAATGTAATGTAATATAATATAATATTTAATACAATGTAATATATACAATATAATATATTATACATAAAATCTTCATACATAATATAACATAATATAAAACATAATAATTGGTACTTTTTCTCTTAGCAGAACTTGCCAAAGATTTAATGTGATCCTGACACTCACACTTACATGGTTTGTATTTTTGAAGGTTTTGCTTTAGTTCTGAGGCCTTCTGAAGATAATAAGAGCTGTTGGTGTGCCACAAGGATCATGTATTTATGATCATTCTTGTTTTGCCATTTGATTTCACACTAAGAGTCACTAAATAGCATTTAGTGTGGCACAGGGATTGTGCCTAGGGCCACTCTTGTTTAATGACAGTCTATAATTACATTTTACATTTTAGAATTATATCATCATTATATATAAACATATATATGGTATATATTTAGACATTAGATTTTCATAAAGAAGGCCTTAATTAGCTCTTATTTAGCTATCTTTAATTCAAATGCCAACTAAAAATGAATAAATGATACACAGACCTTAGCATCTTTTTCCATCTTTTTATACTGCTCATCTTCAAGAACAGGTTTGACAGATCTGAGAAAGCCATCAACAGTGTCTTTTAGAGGAGGTACAGACATCCTTGGTAAACTGTTCTGATAACTGTAAAGTCTTGCATGCTTGCCACTGACAAGTCGTACTAACAAGGCCCAGAGAATTGTCACTATGCTTTGTGATCTTGGTGGCTGATCTATAAACAAAAACACAGTAAGAAATTGCAAATAAACTTTTGGAAGGAACCAAGCAAGAAAGCAAGCAGCAAGCAAGCAAGCAATCAATCAAGAAGCAAGCAAGAATGCAAGCAAGCAGTGGTGGAGCCAGAGGAGGGAACGAGGGAATGAATACACTCCCATCTTTAAAAGTATGGCTAAAATTGTAATTGAAAAATGTGATTAAAATGTCTGGGCAGACCTCTTTACATCCTCAAACGGAAATTTTTGACTTTTAGCCCTCCATGTTTTTTTGTCTGGTTCTGACACTGCAAGCAAGAGACAAGGCCATGCATAGAGATATGTGGGGGAATTGTTCTTAAAACAATAGAGAACAATAGATCCAATTACTGCTTGTGACATAGCACCATTGTTTTCAAAATCACTGGGGGGCTTGAGCCCTACCTGCTCCCCTGCTTCCTACAGGCCTGGCAAGAGAAGGCAAGTGCAAGGCATGCTGGCACAGGGAAACCAGATTAAATGTTAACCGTTGCATTTATTGTTCGGCAATCTATATTACTTTTCATTGAAGGTGAAGGTGAAGTTGCGTTTTTCAGCGCCAAGCGCTGGGATCGCAGAAATAGAGCAGACCTAATCGAGTCCGCGACCCCTTGTCATGACGCTCAAGTGGTGGAGCTCTACCGGGACTCGAACCTACTCCGCCTGACTATTCTGGCTGCAATGTCAGAGGATTACACCATGGTGCAACAACACCTTCAACATCTAGATAATTTCCCCATGTTTCTCTTCCCTCTTCACACTCTCCTTCACAGTTACTTTCCCTTTAAGGTAGGGGACCAGGCGAGAGTCATCAGATTTCTGAAAAAAATCGAAATTTTGTTTTTCTTCTTGATTTATTTTTCAGTTATCTTAGATTTGTAATATCTAAATGATATTACATGATATTAATGATATGCCAAGAACAGCAGCTAGGAAAGAATAATTTGACATTTTCTTTGGGTGAGTCAGCATTAGCCAGCCATTTATTGCTAAATTTTGATCAAAAACTGATGCACTGTTATGTGCTTTCTTCTCCTCCCCCTTGATTGTATCCCAAAAACCTGGATACCGTTGAAAAGCTCTCTCTTTCGTCTTTTCGAAAATACCGCTCTTTTTGGTACTTGATGTAAAAATAAGCTGAAATGTGAAGCTTTTTATCCCTGTGCAAATCCTGGTCTCAACTGTTCTGGTTACGAGGCTGAACTTAAGCCATCTGATTGGCGGATTTGCCGAATGGTGAAATCTTATTGGCTGTTGAGAACAGCTGATATCCGTTGAGGCGCTTGTGACAATATTTCCTCAATGCTATCTTCACTTGTCGCAGCTTGCTCGTAAAAAACGTTCTAAAAGTAACAAATTATCTTCGTATTTATAACGAAATTATCGATCAACATGGGAAATAGCAAGTTTAATCGTTTTAAAGGTGTTAGAAAGAGGAGGAGAAACATGCCAGTAGTTGTACCAATGACGTTCGAAGCAGCTGAAGCTAGGCCCATCCCAGCTGAAGAAAACGAAATAACGGACAAGCCCCTTCCGCCAGCTCGAAGAAGCTTGAATTCTTTGGATTGAAACTCGATGAAATGGTTGAGATGACAAAGCAGACTGAACCAGAGAGTCAAGACAAGTATTTCTTGATGATAGACAAGGTTTCTCTGAATAAATTGTTGTCTTGTTTATGCTGCCCAAATTGTAAGGTGCCAGGAATCGAATTTGATACCTATGAAGAGAAACACATGGGATTTTGTGCAAAAGGGTATGTTTATTGTGGTTCATGTGAAACAGTGATAAATGAAGGCTACCTTAGTGAGAGAATTGGTGGCTCTCATTCAACAAATAGGCCCTTTGAAGTGAATACCAGATCAGTTTTCGCATTTATGGGCATTGGTTGTGGATACACTGCAATGAGAGACTGGTCAACAATTATGAATTTTCCAAACTGTCCAAATAAGTATGCTTATCAATCAACCAAAGAGAAATTGATATCAGCCAGCAAAGAAACATTTGATGAAGTTGCAACAAAGTCAGTGGAAGTAATAGGCCAGAAACATGCAGAACTTGGTGAATTGCCAGATAAGAACAATGTTCTTGACATTGCTGTTTCTTATGATAGCACATGGCAAAGAAGGGGACATTCTTCTCACAATGGTGCAGGCATTGTCATAGATCTTTTCACAGGTTTGCCTATTGACTACAAAGTTGTTTGCAACTTCTGTCACCAATGTTTCAAGGCTCCAGGGCGTGATGACCCAGAGTATACTGAATGGCAAACCAAGCATCAAGCAAAGTGTGCAAAAAATTATGATGGCTCAGCCAATTCCATGGAACAAGAATGTGCAAATCGAATTTGGCAGCGATCAGTTGCAAAACATGGCCTTTGTTACACAACAATGTTGTCAGATGGTGACAGTAAGTCCTTTGAGCATCTGAAACAAAATCAGGTTTATGGCAAAGAAGTTGAGATATTTAAAGAAGAATGTGTCAACCATGTATCAAAACGGATAGGAACTGCTCTAAATAATGTGGTACAAGAATGCAAGGCACAGAAGCTGTCAATTTCTGGGAAGGGGAAGTTGACAGAGGAGGTTTTAAAAATCCAAAATTATTATGGGCGGGCGATAAAAGATAATGCCCATGATCCTGCTCTTGCTAAGAAGAGAATATTTGCTATTCTCTTTCATCTGACGTCTATTGACAGGAATCCAAAGCATGTTCATTGCCCACCAGGTGAAAATTCATGGTGTTTTTGGCAGAGGGCCATTGCCAGGCAGGAGAACCCAGGGCCGCATAAAGAACACGAAACCATTGCCGAAGATATTGGTAAGAAGCTTGTGCCTATCTTTCAGCCATTAACTGATGACAGTTTGTTGTGTAGATGCACAAGGAATCGCACACAAACCCAAATGAATCTTTGCACAATGTTATTTGGAGATTTTGCCCCAAGATAACTTTTGTTGGCAGGAAGACCCTTGAAAGTGCAACCTGCCTGGCATTGTGTCAGTTTGCAAAAGGTGCTACCTTCCAAGAAACTCTTTTAGAGTTTTTTGGAATTGACCCAGGCCATTATTTGAAGCAAGGATCACTGAGAAAGTCAATTGAAAGACTAAAGAAAGCTGACATGGCATCTACCAATGAGGCTAAACAGAAAAGGAAGAGATTTAAGTATGCAAAGGTTACAAAAGAGAAAGCAAAAAAGACAAAGGAAGGAGATACATATAAAGCTGGGTCATTTGCGTAACTTTGTTGCAGTAAGGACTGATATATTGACAGCGATATTGAAATAGTAGTTAGTTAGTGGCCAGACAGCATTTTGGCATGTAATATCTTGTTTTGGTCCATTAATGTACTTGTCTTATGCTGTTGTTTGCAGAGTTTTTGCAGGAATATGTTTGTTAGTTTTTCAACTGCAATTATCTCAGTTTTGGTTTTGCGCATATTACAACAACTCTTGGAAAGTTAATCTTTGAATTGGCTGGAGGAAAATCATCATCCTATACACCATTTTGTAGCTTAGTTTCTGTAGAGTGCAGAGAATTATAAAGATTGTTTGTTCAAGAAACATGATAGAAGATACTGTAAGTCAAAGATAACAAAATCCGATCAATTACCAACTACTAATTAACAGTGCAAAATTTAAATAAATGGTGTACACTGCATCAAAATAAAACATTTCTCTGCACAGAGCAAGGCTTCAGCTTCAATATGATACCCTGCACACATCAATATCTGTTCAAAGTTAGAATATTAAGGATCCAAGAGAGAAATGACTCTTTTTCTTTTGTTTCCAGGTTTCCATGGAAACCAAAGGCTATTTTTAGAAACTAGTTACATATTCGTAATCAGCATATAAAATTTGTGCTAGTGGCATAATTTCATCTCTCTGGGATGTGGAATGTAGAAATTAGTTTTTCGCCTGGTCCCCTACCTTAACTCCTTCCCAGAGGAAGTTCACTACGTTGCATATTTGAGGTCACAGAAAATGAATAAGAAATGGAGTTAAATAGAAAATAGAAGAAATTACCAAATAACAAAGTTAATCAAAAATAATATCGATTATCAAACAATAAATGCAATGGCTAATTGCTGCGAAGCAGCCACCTATTCCTGCGCAGCGGCTTTGCTAGGCATGATCAATTCTTGATGCTTGTATGTTTTTCAGTCTGTTTTCAACAATTTTGCAATTACTTTGGTCAGCGGCTTTTGTAATGGCATCGGAATGGTTGGAATTCTTTTATTGGCAACAAAAGAACATTTACGTCACATCTCTATTCTCCTATTATTAATTGATTCAAAGCCAATATACAGATTTGTCAAGCATTACAATTCAATGAATGTAAACTGTGGAATCAGGGAATGGACCTGTGCAAACAATACAATGCGCAGCACTCACTGACAATGGTTATTTCTAGTATTTAATCAGGTTTCCCTGTGATGCTGGCTGAAAAGGCAAAATATGGAGATACTATACTTACATAACCATCCCTTCCATGACAGCAACATCCGCAACAAATACTGTCTTGTATACAGCAACACAATGAAGTAAATCACAGAAATGATGAATGCGATGACAAAAAGCCTCAAGAAATATGGATACGTGTTATCAAGATAGATGTAATCACCAAATTCCCACATGTATGCACTGATGACATTCAGCTTGGGATGGTCTATGTACATGACACAAGATGCAACAATGAGGGCAATTACTAGGTTATGCCAAGTTGTAGGCCACAGCCCATTCTGGATTTGAATTCTAGGGAGAAAAAAATGCGATATAAAATATGCAGATCATGTTAATAGGAATTAAGGACCAGTATAGGAAAAAACATAATGTTTGTGATGGATGCATCACACGGTGGAGTGAGTGGCCCAGTTGCGGGGTGAGTGGCTGAGTGGCTCAGGCAGTTTTTGTCAGGTGACTGAAGTTAAGCTTGGTTGAGTGAGGTCAAACTCCGGATGGGTGACCTTGGAGGCCTGACCTCACAACTCACCTTGTCATCCTTCTGAAGGGACGTTAAACTAGGGGTCCCATGCCTGGATGCGGCATACACAGTGGGCCGAAATTAGCTTTCAGTAGCTAGAAATCCTGACAAGCCCTCTCAAAACAACTTCAAAACAAACAATCACTCCTCCAACAAAGCAAAAAAGTTTCTTTGAAACAAATGCTTCCAATGGCATATATAGTTTTTATCTACATCTGACAGGGAGCATAAATATTGGAGGTCAAAGTTTTTCAACATCTACTTGCTATATGTGCAAAGTCCATTCTGGAGCTGCAGGGGATTTTTCAACCCATTAATCTCTCAAGGGAGTATAGGGACATATGCCTCTCACACCAACACAGTCACCACCTGCCTGGGCAAAACTTTTACAGGTAATACAGGTAACATTGCATACCAAAACAGGTAAAATGCAACTTCAAAATGCAATTCAAATTTATAGCACATTTTAGAAAATTGGGTTTTAAATTTTTTGTACTCTCTACAGGTCTTTGAAAACCTATGAGATCAAAGCCAACTGTGGGTTGAGATATTATATGGTACATAGGAGGATTGCACTTCAAACTTTGAACTTTGCATGACACACACGGACACACCCCTTCACACCATGACAGCCATCTGCCACTTCCTGATGTTGTCAAGCAGGTTACAGGATAAAATCCATTGATACTGCTTGGATTCCATACTTTTGCAATTTTGTGTATCCAAATAAATACTCAATTGAATGCAATCTTAAACAAAAACCTTTCAGAAATTAATCAAAATTGTTTCAGCTATTAAGAAGAAGAAAAACTTTGATAAAATCTTGCACTTGAACTTAGAGGGGGCTCACTACAAAATAGGAGGTAATTAAAAAGTGTTGCTTTCAAAAGGGGTAATAATGAGAAAATGTGGCTTAATAGAGAGGCAAGAGGCTACACATAGACTATTTCAGCAAAACTTTTCAGATGCAGTCAATCATCTGTGTCCAACAAATGACGGGTAAGAGGACACAGAACACTACCTGCTGCATTATCATTATTACAAGAGCCTAAAATAGAAAGTCTGCGTGCAGGCTACCTATAGATCTGATCTTCTGAACAGTCTAAAGGCAATATTGCTACTTTTGGTTTTCTCCTCTTTCCAATGAAATCCTGCTCAAATTTTGTATAGTTCTGAAAACCACTGATCAACTGCAAACTACACAAGAAACCCTAGGACCATGATGTTTCCTGTGGGATCTAATCTTTTGCCAATGTTTGTTGTATTTTCACCAGAACATATATAAAAGAAGAGCTTACAAAGAAAAGCTGGGAGTTTGGACCTTGACCTGTTTTGTTTATGTTCACCCACCTGCACCTACAGAAATTAACTTACACACCACAAAAACCATATGGTAGATAATATCCCGGCCACAACAGCAGACTAGAACAAAGATGCTACCATTCATACAGTACAGTTCATTCCCAACTTAAAGAGCTGTACAACATCCAACATTCAGCTGGTGAACATTCAAAATTTAGTGAGAAATTCCTCTCCTATTGGCAAGTGGCATAGAATTTCTTCAGTCTGCAATGTTCTTTCTGAAAGTTGCAGTTCAAAATCTAGCTGTAGCTCATTATAATCATGGGTGTTATGCAAAATCTGATAGCAGTGGCAAATTCTAAGAGGCTCAAACATATAAGAAACATCTTCATTTACAAACAACCTGTAGCCTGCTCACAGCCTCAACTCCTTGAGGCTGCACACAGGCTAACAATCTGCTGCTTGGAGAGGATTTTTGGGAGGTTTTGCTTGTGCAGCTCCTCTAAAAAACTTTTTATGTAAAAACATCTGCCAAAGGACTTTGTGCAATTCTTTCAGACTTCAGAGAATGTTGATCTTATTGTGAGCCAAAATACAAACAAGCACCTTGATGATCAAAGATAACTGGAAAAGAGGTAAAGGGTTCATCTTTTGAATTTTCTGAATTTGAAAGGATGAAATCTAACTGAAATGAATTCTTCTGAGTTCAGGGATGTCAAAAATGAACAGTATACTTTACAAACCTTGTTCTGAAAGCACATAATCTTAAATCCTGAAACAAGCTCTTTGCAACTCGTTCCTCTTGCTCCACAATACTCGTTCCCTCTTCATGAAACTTGACATGGGGTTCAGCAATAGCAGCTCTGGCTTCTGCCATGGTGGTTTTTCACTTTCAATGATCAGAGTTTCACTTCAGCCACGGTGCTCCAGCTTCTTCGGAGTCGCAGTTGATGAGAAGCAATCTTGAACTGGAAAAACAAAATTTGCTATTTGACTAAGTCTCACAGTTTGTTTATCACAAATAAAAAGCACCAAACCACTGTATAACTAAATAACTGAAAGTTCCTTGAATTGTTGGACATACAAAACGCAGACCCTATTCTTTAAATTCAGCTTTGTTGTGAGTAAATCAACCTTGGGGACCATGATCGCATGTGAATCAATACAATTTTTTGAAAGGTCCAGCTAATTTGCATACTAATGACAAAAAATGAGTCCTTGCGCATGCGACTGTGAGCCCTTTTAGGGCATTCATCACAGCTCACAACCACACAACTTAGCTTGTTGATATCCCTGAGACTAAAGTCTATTTAGAAGTTCCTTAAAGTTCCCATCGTTTAAATCCATGGGGGAGATTTCTGGTTTCCTTTATGCTGGAGTATTTTCAGTGTATTCTATGGAAACAATGAGTCTAGACATGACTAAGTAATAATAAGCTGACTATGGAATAACTGGCAAAAAATCCCAACAGGCTTAACACAACCAAGGGATGGATGGGGGTTAGCAATCTGGTTTTCAAAAAGCTCCCCAGTTCTAATAACCAGACTATGCTTTCAAGCCCATTTTCATGGTGAATTTCAAACTCACTTTCAACTACCTTTTGTTGTTTACAGCCTAACCAACCCATTTTTAAGGGAAATCTGCTGAAGAAAAATTACCCTTCTCACCCTTGCTTATGATGAAACTGAAACTAAAACAGGAAAAATATTCTTCCTGTATCGAAAGTGAAAAAGTACCTTAATTTTTTGGCAATTTCTTTCAGACCGACGTCTCATTCATCAAACTCTGTGAGAAGAATTTCTCCTGAAAACTTGTGTTTAATTCTGCAGATTTTGCAAGGACATATCCAGAAGGTTAAAACTTCACACAACAACTACTAGACTACAGCATTGAGGCCTTCTGTTTTGTTACAGTAATACTAGTGCAGCTTGCTCTCTGTGACCCAACCAAACTTCGTTCGCAGCAGGCCTTCCCGACCAAACAGCCCTTTCCTTATGGTGTTGTGTGGAGGAATTTAGAACCGAATCCTAAATGATTTCCTTAATTCAAATTCAGAAAGGATACATCCTTGTAGCTCTTCAGCCCTTACCAAATCTAAACAGCTCTTGAGCCTTCTTCTTCGTTACAAATACACGCACAGGAATCCTTTCTCTGCAGGCAGTTGCTTCGAGCTGCGCCAGTCAACTTCGCCTAAGGTTTAGGCCACTTTCACCAGCCAACTTCCAAGGCAATTCTTCGCGTCTTGGTAGAACTTTGATCACAGCTTCTCCCCTCACAATGTAATACAACAAGCCATAAACCAATGTCGATTCATAAAATATCGGATTAAAAGTTTATTCAAGGATAAAATGAAGTTTTCCGATGAAAGCTCTGGCCATGAGGTGAAATAGCCCACATGATTGGACTTTGGACTCATTATTTTGACAAGTCATTCAATTCAAGAAACGGCGCGAAAATCAATTTCACGTTGCATGCGGGGTCACGAGGAGACAGGTAAAAAGGGGGCGTGAAGGGGCAAGGGGCACTGGAAATGAACAGCTGAGATTGATTTGACAAAACATAGAGAAAGTGGCCAATCTGAACATGGCAATGGGGGTAAATTATCAAAAATAACAAGTACCTCTCTCTTTACTTTGGTGTTTGGCAAATTCACCAACTTTGTCTTGATAAAAGGCCAACAAGGACTATGTTTATCAAACAAACAGTTCACTTTTCCACTCAAAAAGAAATAAGATTTAAATCTTATTTCTTTTTAAGTGAAATCTGAACTGTTTGTATGATGAACTTCGTCCTTATTGGCCTAATCTAGACAAAGTTGGTGGATTTTCCAAACACTAAAGTAAAGAGAGAGATACTTGTTATTTTTGATAATTTTTCCCCATTACCTGTGATCTGAAGAATGTACAAAGAGCGAATAATGTTCTCCCTTGGGAAACTTTTCTTCCAAAATAACAGAAATACCATCGGGATTTAAATCTTTATAGGACAAAATTTAACATAAGTAAATTCTCTAAATCGTTACAGGTAGCCTTTGATATTCAACACGACATGTAACTCCTCTTTAGTGCTACAGCGGACTCTCGATTCAAACCCACGAAGAACCAGACAATGCAAATAACAACAACTGGTTCTTAAATATCGAACGGTTGGCTAAAATAAATAAACAGCAATTAATCCCCAAAGCAAAGATATAACTAATATACGGAGCAGAAATAGAAATATCAAAATATAAACGAAATGCGCAGCGACGTAAAGTTCCTACTGACAAATCTGTTTGTCCTCACAGCTATAAAGCATTAAAACGCCAAAACAGAGGGCCTAAGTCGGCCAGGAAAAACTGCCCAGCAAAACATCTCTCCTATCTCTCCTTTGTCTTGCGACTGAATCTTGCAACCTTGAGAAACGCTTGCGCCAATCTTTTATAGCCACGAGTTTCTTAGGAGAAAATAATACAAACCGTCCAAATGATACGAAAATAACAGAAACGTTTGTGCACGTGCACAATGACGTCAAAAATAAAATAAATGATACAAACAAGCGAGAAAGCGAGTCTCTAAATGTGCAAAAAGGTCCTTTCACGCGTAACACAGCAAATCACACCCCAGGGGGGGACTTGGTGGTATCTGTATCTGTATGCTACTTTGCTGATACTCACTAATGAGCAAATATGCTAAGGGTAATTGTTGTTGATTCCTGATTTCCACTGAACGCCTCTATTCATGCGAAGCTGTCGCGGACATAATTTCAAAATTTGTAGCAAAATGAAATTTGGCCACTTGCAAGAAGTTAGATTTACGAACTTAGATTTACAGCTTAAGGTAGCAGACCACCATTACACCCTCTCAAAATATTTTGCTATTTTTGGATGGTTCTAGATATAAAAAAAACTTGAAAATTATGTGAGGGAAAGGTAACAAATTGAATTTCTCAGAAATACATAAAAAATTTGAAATTTCATGGGCGTGGTCTTTAAATTTACCGACACGCCTAAATAATTTGAAACAGCATATCTCTGTCATGGATTGAGATATTGATCTCAAATTTGTTGTGTGTCATTTCAATCATGGAACTTAGGTATTGAAGCAAGATGAGCCTATTTGCTTGTAAGAAAAGCAGACTAGGGTAAAAAAACTGTTTTACAAACTTAGCGCAAAATTTAGCCACACCCATTTCTGACACCTTAAACCTGGTGCTAACCATCTTGCTTCAATACCTAAATGAACAAATGCCTGACATACAGACCAAGTTTTAGGCCTTTTAGGGCACCAGTTTTGGAGGAACCATGTTTTAAAATTTGATAAGTGCCCAAAATCCAAAACTGAGAAAATCAACTTTAAAGTTTTGCCATGTGAATAAGCTTAGTACATAACTTGTTATTCATGTCTAGAACTGTCCTGCAGCATATGAATCCCCTCCTTCAGCTTCTCTTTCTTTGTCATCATACCCTTTTCTGATTGCTCTCAATTTTTTTCTTCTTTTCTTTCCAATGTCACTTGATTTTCTTGAAATATTATCAATTCTTTCATTGTCTGCCTTAATCGCTCCATTAACCATGAATTGCCCACAATTTAAGCCAATTTCTTCTGCAACTTTACACAGGCCTATTTGCCCATCATTAAAATCAATCACTGCTGAACTGACTGCAATTTCTAAAACATCTCTGCTGACATAAATATTTTTTGGGCATTTCTTCCAAATAATGTGATTGATTGCTTCATTTGCATTCTGTGTAAGACCATGCAAGCATTTTGATAGGAGCTCATCATTAGAAAGATCTTGGAAAATGGGAAGTAGCACTTCTTTGATGGCCAAGGGCAGGTTGACTTTCTTCTTGTATTGGCTTCTCCCATTAAACTTGTCAGACTACCATTTACACCAGCTGTCTTCTCTTGCTGGACAAAAGCGATGACGCAGACTTTCATCAGGAATGTCAGAGCAGTGATGAAGGACTGCTCCAATGGCTTTCTTCATTCCATACAAATTTTCTGTATTCTGTCTTATTGCCATCCCATAGTAGTTCTGCAGTGTGTTGATGGCTTTATCGGTCAAACGACCTTTTCCTTTTATTCCCTTACCATCTGCCAATTTTGTACCTTTCAAAGATTGCCGAAGTGCCCGACACCTTGACCCAACTCGCTTTTGGACATGGCCAATGCATTCTTTCTTCTTGATTACAACACCATCACCATATGGCTTGGCATCAACAACTTCTGGAAATGATGATGAATCCCCATCTCCAACATACTCAACATAACAAAGACTGTGCAAATTAATTGATCTCTTGAATATTGCAACTGCTCCAGCACCCTCCATTGCCCCAGATGACTTTTTATGATTTACTTTACAAATATGAGCAGCTTTCCATTCTTCATACTTTGGATGATTGGTTTTCTTTGACCACACCTCACATCCTTTGCACTTCTTTGACATTACTTGAAAGTCAAGACATTTGCCTGTCTCACTTGACAACAGAGTGACAGCCCCATTAAGAGATGAGTAACCTCTCTTTTGCCAAGTACCATCAAGGGACACTAGACAATTGGTGATTTCATCGTTCTCCTGCAAAGTTTCATGGACTTCTTCTCCTGCAGTTTCCATAGATTTTTGAGAGACAGAGGTATAAGCTTTGTGCAGGACACTGTTTATTTTGTTGTAGCTAGATTTTGACATTGGTGGTGGCATATTCATAAATGTAGCAAATTTTGTGATTGCTTTGTGTCCTTTTCCTATTTCTTTGAATGCATATACCATTCTCATGTTGACATCAAAAGGAGCTCTTCCAGGACTTTCTTTTGACTTTTCAGCTGCTGAAGATGTGAAAGTCTCATCAAACCATTCACATGATATGCACTCAAATGTGAGCTTGCAGCTAAAACCTTGCTTACTTCCGACATCATTTTGTATGCCTACTTTTGAGTTGCACTGAGGACACTTAGCAAATCTTTCAATCACTGTTCTCAATATTTGGTAATCAATGAGAATATAGTAGCAGCTGTCATCGTTAATATCAGTAAAACTCCGATCAATCTTGATCTTTTTAGCACTCGAGCATGCCTTCTTGCCCACTGACCTTGCCCTCTCTTCTGGCTTTTGCGTGGCACTGTCCTCAGCTATAGCGGGCCTAGGCCTAGCCGTAAATTGATTGCCACAAAAAACTCGTTTCTTTCTTCTTCCTTTACTTCTAGGCATTCTCCTTCTTTCTTTACTTCTTAAGAACCTGCAGATGATAATTTTTCCGTCTCGAAACAAATTGAAATTTTTGAAACTGCCACTGTGCTACTTCTTACTTTGACCCTCTGTTGTGCAATTTTGAGGGCTGCCAGCTGTTGCCATGGTACAGCCTCGTTCTAGATTCACTTGACTGCGAGGCAAACAAACCAAAACTCTTTTTGGGGGTGATTCTGGGTGTATTTTTGGGGTTTTTTTTATTGCACTTTTGGAAAAAATGCGTTGCTATGGTGTTGCTAAGGAAAAAAACAACGACCACCTACCAAAAAGAAACAATTTCTACTAAGTTATAAGTTGAAAGCATGGCTGAATCTTGCATAATATGGTTCTCTAGTTATGTTTCCACAAATTTTTAGAAAAAAAAATTTTTGAAAAAATTTTTGTTCTAATGGTGATCTTCCACCTTAAAGATGAAACTAGCACATACCGTTGGTTCAAGGCTACGTACCCGTTGCAAAGTGTTTCAAAACTCCACAAATCGCCACTAATAAGGAGCAGCCCCAAATTTCTTGCATTGAAAAAAGAAACTGAAGGACTACTTACTACGCTACACTAGCATTTAACCAGACTTACTCCAAGTCTATTCCGTGGAACATAGCTACTTCTGCGGGCCGTAAACCACATAGAGGACGTTCCCGCAGAGGTAATTCGTTTCCTGAGTGCTGATATACCACGAAATAGACTTCGAACAAGTCTTGTGTTTCATGAAATTGTGTTTCTTTTCATGCAAGAAACTTGCCGAAAAGTAAAGGTCTCGTGAGTCCCCTACAGGTTCTTTTTGAGGCTTGGGCTCGAATGTCTCGAGCAGCAACAACAATGCTTTTATCATACACAAAGTACTTCACCTTCTTTTCCATTCACAAACACGCGCGCCATATTGTCTACTTAGGCCATCTGCCCACAGCAATTTCCCAAACTATCTCCTCGAAAATGGAGGAAGAACAAGTCACAACGACAACTACTGAAGAACAAGAAAATGTCGAAGAAGTCCAAGAAGAAGATGCCTCTGATGTAGCAGCCGTGAAAGAATTAGATGAGATGTTTAAAGACAGGTTCACTGAGGCAGATCCGGCTTTTATGGCAGTAATGGAAAGGGAAGATGATGCACCGCCCGTTATTCAAAATTTTCTAGATTTGAGATACCAAAGGTGAATTTTCCAGCCTTGAAGAAATACTTCCGACTTCCAAGTAAATTTCTGAATTGGACTTAAGATGAAATCTTGAAAAACTGGCCCCAAGCCGTTGACATTAGATTGTGGTTTTTTTACCATTATTAGTAGGATGAGGCCAGGGAGTGTGGATTTTTCATGTCAAACTTACAAGAACGGTGTATGTCGAAGTTTAAAAAAACAGAAATTTTGGTGCGGGGAGGGGGCAAAAACAAGGGGTAAATGTGCAGTTATTGAAAAATTGCCTGTTTTGTTGTGCCAATAAATATTGAAACATAACACACAAGGACCTTTCTTTACAAGTTGATCATCTTTTTCTCATCTGTCTGGAGCATTCAAGTAACAGGCATCCACACTGTAAAGTAAGCCATTTGTGGATCCTTTGTCTTGCCCTTTATTTTGACCCAACACGGAACTTGAAATGGACAAGAAACCTCAATAGATAAAGTAGAAATCAAGCTGATAAGACAATATTTTCATCCCTAGAGATAAAGATGAAAGATCAAGGCATGGGGATCGTCATCACGATAGAGACAGAAGAGATAGGAATGACCGCTCAAGAGGGTTTGTATTATTTGCATTTTCCATGTTTTGTTTGCCCATTTGAGTTTTAAGTTCTTGCTGCGAAAGGCATTGTTATGAGGAAATTATAGATTTTCCCATCCAATACAATTTTAAAGGGCTTCAAGAAGTTATCTCCAAAAATCTATGACTGTCTCCTCTAAGCAAGCAAATAGCTGCAGATATATTGTAAATGAAGATATGGTTTCTTCATGTTGGCATTATGTAGGATTTGCCACTGCAATCAAATTTTCATACAATCAGTGATCTTAGGGATGCAGCTGAGTTCTTAGCAATGAGTTTCAGATGTGTCAAGCATAAAGGGCCCAAGCTACATAAATAAATACTGTTTTCTTATTATAGATTGATCATTTACTGTAACAACTTATATATTATGAATAAAAATGGATTGAATAAACACGCAAATTCACTTCCAGTTGAAGAGATTCTATGCAATGCTCCAGTCAGAGTGTTAAAATGTGTGACTACACTTGAAACCTGCATAGAGGTTTCAGATCTTCAAAATTCCTCACAATTTTCAAGAATTCTTGACATTTTTATCAGAATTCTTCAATCGTACAAAAGCCTATATATCAGATGTTTTAAGACAATTTCTAACCTAAAACTGTTCTCAATAATTCTTTAAAATTCTCAATAACTCTTCTGGGTTCTTGCGTTGAAAAACAGTATTAATGTGTGCAAGGCATGTACTGGGAGAGCCTTTCTAAATGAGAGCCTTTTTAAGAACCTTGCAGGCTGGCATTTAGAATAACAGCCATTTAACCAAGAACCTATTCAGGCTGCCCAAGAAAAACCTGGAGAGGTGTTGGTTTCTACTGTAGCTGAACTCATGTTTGTGTCAAAAATCTCGTACAGCTCCTTCAAGGATGCATTACTTTTGATCCTAATTATCCATTTCCATTTTAGTGACCACAGACGAGACAGATCAAGATCACCACATCGCCATAGTGGACCAAAGTTGCCAAACAACTACTGGTTTTTCTATTATTAACAAACCTTGTTAACATCAAACTCTTGTGGGCTGTTGCTTTATAGATTTGGTATATCATGAAAAACTTCTTGTCCCAAATTCAGCCTTCTTTTTTTTGCCTTGAAACTTTTAAATCCTGGGCACACTGTTTTGTTTCTTGATGAGCCAGTCAGTTTCATATGAAGTCTAAGGGCCTGTTTTTATGAGGAAAAATATCCCAGCCTATAGGCTATGAGCTGTCAGGTAGGATGGAATCTGTGTGTGCTCATAGCATTATCTAAACATCCAGCCCATGATTTTCAACAATACTTGTCGTAATTAGTGTTTGGCATGATTAGGGATTGGGCTTTCCATTATTTTCAACCTGATGCATGTGCTAAACATACAATTTCATCCCACCTTCCAGCTTTTCATGCCACCTCCTGGTGTTTGTATGGAAGTACAGTATTTCATCTCACTTAAGTGCGATCCCACAACCCATAGGGTGGGATCTCACCTAACCAGGATGACTCATTTCCCATTTACAGTATAAGGGGAAGATTAAAATTACAAGAGATGGTATAGAAGGATGGGATCTCACCTTTCAGCTTACAGCCTGGAAGGAGGGATGACTTTCCCTGTATGAACAGGCCCCAACTGGACTTTAGCAGCATTTTGAAATGGTTTAAGATTTTTTGAACTGCAAGGTCACTTTTTCATTTGGTGCCTTGAAGAATGGACTTGTCAAAGGTTTTAAACCTGAACTTCACTTCCAATAAAAAACTATACAATGGGTTGTTTTCAGAAAACTGGCTTCCACACTCAACTTTTTGTTTGGGAAAAGTTATATTTAGATGCAATACAGTACAGGTGTTAACAAGATACATTTAAATCGAAAACTTTAGGATGGAAAACTTTCGGCAAAAAACTTCGGACAAAAACTTTCAGATGCTTTTTTGGGAATTTCAGACAGAAAAACTTTCGGACGAACATGACATCGAAAAACAAGCATTAAACCAAAATACAGTATATGTTAAACATAATTGTGATTCCATCATGAATATCAATTTATAGTAGGTACATGGTGATCATCACATCAACAAGGACATTTGAATGTAATTTTCGTTAGATTGAACAATGATAAAACCAGATGTAAACCAAATTAAAAGGTGCTGCCATACGTGAACTTTTTTCAAGAAACTCTTCAAGGAGCCAAAATTTTAGATGAAAAAATTCAAGAAACCTAAGTACTAGTGGTAAACATTGATTATCAACATTTTATGGTACATTTCTTTTTGCTTTTCTATTTTCAATAAATTTAAAAGTTTCGGACATAATCACATTTGGGACAAATAAACTTTCGGACAAAATTTTGTCTGAAAGTTTGATTTTCCAAAAGTTTTTGATTTTAATGTAAGACTTCTTGATAATCCTTTATGAATTCTTGCACCATATGAAAGACTAAAGTTTGTTATAGAAGAATTCTCTTTGAAGCCAATTGTAAATGTGCACACAGCCTGTGTTTCAGGAACAAAAATCTTGAGGAAAATAGAAAGTTCCAAACTTACTGCATCATCTTGTAAATAATTTACATATTATATAATAAAAGTACAAAGGTGGCATTTTTAAATTGAAACTGCAGTAGCTATCAGAAAGTTCAGTATGGCCTTGTGCATGCTGTGATGACAAGAATTCTTATGAAAAGAATCTTTATGGCAATATGAAAGACTGAATCTTTGAACTAGAATCTTAAGACACCAGACAGTGCTAGAGAGAGCCTTTGGCCAGAAAACTACTGTGCACAAGGCTTGCACCATAAGCACAACAAAAAGGCATTGAAAGTCATCTATTCATCTGCATCAGTAATTCATTGATTCTTTGAGAAATTCCAAGTACTTTCTGTTACTCTTCAGGTGGTGAAGTTTTGACAAATTGTTTAACTTTATCACTAATTTTTACAACTTTCCTTGGGGCTTCATCTAAAGTTGTGAAGATTGTGTCCATACCATTATTCCATGAGATTTTCAATTCTTCTGATGTTGGAAGCTGAAATGAATTAAACGCACAAGAATTAGTGTATAAAGGAAAGAATTAAAAATGTATCAATATGCTATCAGAAAAAGACAGTTTACATGAAGCCTTTGAAAGCCTATACTTTGCGATATATGTCATTCAGCAGCCTATTTGCTGAACCACAGCGACTATCAAATCCCTTTGCCCTAAAAATTTGAGCTACAGGCAGTTAAAAGTTTAACAGCAGTCAAGACAATAGAACTGCTATGTAATCCTCAGACATTGTCGCCAAAACAGTCAGGTGGGCAAGGTTGAATATGAAGAGAGCGCTCAAACACATGAGGATGATGACAAGGGGTTGAGTACTTCACTCGGTCTTTTCTGCTTCTGTGATCCTGGCGATTTTTGTCAAAAATTGCAACTTCGCCTTTAACACCAAGAAAGACTTCACAGCACAGTAGTTCTCTTCAAGCTTCTGGGAGTCAATTATTGAAGGGGAAGTTACGTAATTCAGCACCAAGTACTGGAATCGCAGAAATAGAGCTGACAGAGGAAATCAAGTCCACAACGCCTTGTCATGATGCTGTTGTGGGGTCCTTGTGGCTGCAAAGTCCAAGTCAGAGCATTACACACCACAGCACCAAGGAGACATTATTAAAACTATACCACATTTTCGTTTAGTGTACCTTATGAAATGGAATATGCGACAGTATATTTTCCTCTGCATTTGTCTTCAAAAATCTCATATGATTTTCATTGTAGTCACCAGTCCCCCAAACTCCTTTATCATACGTGAAAAACACTGCTCCTCCAACAATAGCTGCCTTTCCAAGAACTTTCAAGGCATTTCTCAGTGTTATGATGAATACAGGGACGACAGACATCTCTTTCCAATGCTTTAGATTTCTTCTTCAAGCTGAAACATCCAGTCCACTTTCACGACAGACTGGTGAAGGAGAAGCTGCGATCTTTTCAAATCTTTCCATTTAGGCCACTGCCTCGTTTCGAATACGTGTTTTGTGACGTCACACAAAATAAGAGATTTTCTGCGGCGAATTTATCGAGCAGCGAATGTAAAAAAAGTAGACTGCCAAAGATGCTCTGATAACAATGTTGCCAGTTCACTCGTTGTGCGTGCGAAAAAGAGTTTATTGCGACGCGAGGGATGATATGAGTCCAATGCAACTTAGAACTCGGCTTGAGTTCATGCTGAGAGACTCAGATCAACAGAAATTGTCCCTCCCTGCTAATCTGAAATACTTGTTTTGGTCATCCCATCAGCAAAAAATTCTTTTGGAACAATTTGAACGCTCTCTCGAACTGTAAGAACTTCACTGCATTTCACCAAATAATGAGAGTTTCTCAAAAACCACACAAATTTCGTTGAATATCCTTGCATTCATATTCTTGATTCCTGGCTTACAAATCACTCTATTCTTTTTAAAATTCTGCCTAATTAACTTGGGACAGATTTATTTACAATTTATATTTGTAAAACTGGGGACATAAGGGGGACATAAGGGAAAGAGAGTGTGGTAAGGAGAGTCTACCTGGCGACTCAAAAAATGAAAGTTATTGGAAGAATCATCAAAATTTGATTGATGTTGCCAAGATCCTGTGAACTTGCATCAATAACCAACGCAACAGTAGTCGATGAAATCACTCCCTGACAAACACATTTTGAGCCATAGAATTTGACGAAAACTTCCTATTTTTGCCACAAGCTCTATGGCCTATTAGGGTAAAATGAGTAGACCATGGATGAAGTGGATAGTGTTGATTGTAGGAAAATAGCAGACCTGGGACTGATAAATCAACATTTACTATGTCCAAGGGAGGGGTAGGTCGAGCAGTTCTAGCATGCCTAAAACCTTGAACAAAGATTTCGGCAAAGTTTATCCAAATTTGAAGTCTGTCTCAAATAAGATGTCGTGTGAAATGCCTGCGAATAAAAGCAACTGAAGACTTTTGCATCAGCAATTTGCGTTATAGCAAATGTCTCTAACCGGTACAAATTTACGCAAGTTCAAAACTGCTTCTAGGCTTCCGTATTCTTAACACCACGAATTACTGGGACAAGAAGATTTTGAAGAACGCTATGATCAAATTTTGATGAATCTCAAAAAGTTGCACTGTTTTGTGTCACCAAGTAGAAGTAAAATAGACTTATTGCGCGATGCTCAGTTTTCCCATCAACTATTGATTACGAACTGCGTTGAATTAAGTTGTAGCTGTGAGAATCGCCCAACAAGTCTAGAATTCACTGTTTGTATGAAGAAAGACATATTGATCAAAAGGAATAGAGGTAGGCTAAATTTTCCGGGGTTTGTTTATTTGTCTCGTGCTCAGAAAAGACAGGCTTGACGCTCTAAAACTGGAAATTTGGTCCTTGAAGATTTTTGACACGTAGCTATTTGATCACAGAGTACCAGGAAATTATTGCTTCAAGAAATAAGACTTGTTTCCTTTGCCCATGAGCGCTTGGCCATTGGTACAAAAGTGACTAAGCGAACCGGGAAAAAGAAGGACAAGTCTTATTCTTATAGCTGCAATTGTTTTTTCCAGCTACATTTTGGAGTGCTTAGAGTTGGGCACACTTTGAAAGCAAGGAAACAAGGGGGAATTATACACGAATGATCGCGCTATACGAAATGTGACGGAAGCAGGGATTAAAACAAGTAAGTATCAAGCCAAATTGAAAAGGTCTCGAAAGAACCATTGAAATTACAGGCAGAACATTGCCCTTAGTTAGACGTTCTTTTATACAGAACTTGGTTCATGGGTAGGTGTATAAAGGGACTGTTAAAAGACACGAAAACGTAGACATTGACTTGATAAAAGGGACATTGGCAGCTGAATAGGAAGGAAGTTAAACATATCACCCCCCCCCCCAGTAACGATCCCGCTGAAACAATGCCCCTCTAAGGTTGGAGGACGCCCCGCCAAGAAAATTTGTTTCCCAGCTAAGGTCAAGCTGAAATATTTCCCCACCTTGTTTCTGTTGTTTCCCCGTTGAAATTTTTGTTTCCCAGTCAAAAATTATACAAGTTCCGTCTCAGAAAACAGCGGAAGATTTCCTTTCCCCGTAATGATATTTGTATCCCCCCCCCTGATAAATGATTATATCATAATTTCATCGCCATATTTCTAACGTCCGGTGGGGTCGCTACTGGGGGGGGGGTGTAAATACATATGGGCCTGGAAAAGTTAAACGATGTAGGGTTTACAAATGACTTTAATTGTAGACTTTTTACAAATGACTTTTGTAGTTGTAGCCTGTGGACAGGCATTAAAGTGACAAGGTCTGTTCACAGGCTACCTTAATTGGTACTAAAACAGAGACGATGCGCATAAAAAGAACTGTTTTCATTATAGAGAAAAGCCATGTGGAAACAAGCAAAACATTCGAGATTTACTTGCAAAGCAAAATTGATATCTGTTTGGCCACGCAACGAATATCCATTGACAACGCTAATAATGCCAAAATATCCAAAAAAAAGCGCAAATAACTTTGCTTAGCTCTGCTTTTCAAGAAACATTCTCGATGTAGCCAATCGGGACAGATTGCTTAGCAGGCAAATCTTACAGGGCCAGGGTCCTTTGCGACCGGTCTGCCTTGCATATGCTATCCCTACGTTGGCGGCCATTTTCGTGGACCATGAAAATGGTGACAATAAAGAGACAACAGAAAGATGTGTTAAAGAGGAAAACCGGTTGCAAAGGCTCCTTTGAATATTTGTTCATTAGGTCAGCAGCATCGTAGTTAGTGCTACGGATAAGCCTGCAAGTGCTCTCACTACGACTCATAATGATATAAACACAGAGAATCGACTAAATCTTAGAATGTGGGACAGTCATTTTGACAGCAATGATAGATGTTGGATGGAAGTATAACCCGCATGATATAATTGCTCAAAACTCATGTTTCCAATCCTGGTAGAGGAGAAAACAAATCATGCGTCGAAAGATCACTGTTTCTTTGGCCATACAGTAGAAACGTTCTGCTGTTATTAGTTCAACTATTGTAAAGTGAATGCCTCAACTGGGAACCAAAACATCTCGGACAATTTGTCCAGCTTCTGTGTTTTGAACATTATGAGCCAAGGGAAATAAGCCAGGGCTGCTTCTTTTGTTCTACTAGGGAAAGCAGGACAGCAAGAGAAAAACAGGGATAAAAATATAAACGAATCAAAGTTGGGGCTCCTGTAGGCTTATTACACAGGTAGAATCTAGTTCTTCCACCGCACTTCAATGTATAGCGTCAACTGGTTGAATTGCTGCTCAGAACCAAAATTTAGAACTCATGTAATAAGACTACGGGTTGCTTGCACCAAACTCCTTGCAGTAAGAATTTGTTTATCAACTTACGATTCTCCGTAGCTACTTTGTCTTCGAATTAATGAGCAAGAACTTAGGTTTATGGGAAGGGAAGTTCGTTAGCAATGGTGAAAAAGGTCAGGAGGAAAGTGTTAGAAGCTATTTCATGGATAGTAAAACACTGATACTGATCTTTTGTTGCCTTTTCGGAAAACAAGCAATGGGCAAAGAGGTATATCTTTTCATGGATCTAAATTATGGAATCAGCTCGACTATGACCTAAGCAGGCATCCTTCCTTGCCACTTTCAAACGAACATTAAAGAGCTTTAACTAGCAACTCAGAATATATTATAGATTTTATATTTTTTTAATTGTTTCCAAGGCCCCCTGAAAAGCAGTCCTTTAGGACTGACGGAGCTACCGTGCTTAAAAAAGTAAAAATAAAATAAATGAAAGTAGTTGTTAAAGATGTAAACGCAAACATACCTTGCGTCTTTATCATGGTTTCTTCTGCCTTTCTTGGCTTTCCTTTGCCTCCCTTCCTCAACTCAATCCATTGATTCAAGTTTGCAACGAACTTGAAATAATGGATTGAGCTGAGGAAGGGAGGCAAAGGAAAGCCAAGAAAGGCAGAAGAAACCATGATAAAGACACAAGGTATGTTTACGTTTACATTTTTAACAACTACTTCTTGTCCTGCGACCCATGTCTGAACGGCCTCATCCAAGTTTTTTTTTTGTGAAAAGAACGTGTGGAAATTTTTCCTCAGCAAAAGCATACAGCTTTGGCGATAGCAATCAGGCGCAACTACTTCGATTAACCACTTTGGTGACTTTTCCTCTAATTAAGTAAGTAAGTAAGTAGTAGTTTTATAGTCTTCTATCTAGCCAAAGGCTACTCAAACGACTTTACATCTTACCCCCTGGTCACTATGCTTAGTAGCATATAGCAGGGTGCAGCCACAGACGACGCTCATAACTACGGACCAGGTACCCATTTATACTCCTGGGTGGAGAGAGGCACAATTTGTGTTAACACCTTGCCCAAGGATGCTATCCTCAAATATGGCCAGTGTCGGTTTCGAACACACGACCCTTGGATCGTGAGCCCGACGCCTTACCACTGTGCCACCGAGGCCATCAATCAAATCACGTAAAAAAGTAGCTGCGGAGAAACGTGTACATTTAATACCAATGATTTAAGAAATCGCACGGCAATATAATACAGATGGGTAATAGGACACTGGAAGGATGTTTAAAGTTGACACCAAAGACAAGCAAACTTTTTTAGCTGAAAGTTGACGCAACTTGGCACAACCTTGCCCCAAGGCCTTTTGTCATATAGGCATTCTGCCTTCCTGCCTCCGTCCTAATGCAAATGGCCACGAAGATGAGTTTGGACCCCCGAACTTGGCTCAATTAAAAAGCGGGACATTAGCTTCCAACCAGTGTCCTATAACCTGTGCTTTTTTGTTAAAAACAGAAAGGATAGGCCAGGTTGTATTGTAACATTCTCTACACTAATGATGTAACGCATTGAGTAATGTAGTTCTTCCAAGATTGAAACCGTTGATGATACTGCCCGGTCGATCCTTTCTGATTAGGCCTTCGTACTTTTAGGACGCAATGAGTAAGGGAGGAAAGAAATATACTTCGGCGTAAAAGAATAGACCTTTTAGCTATTCTACAAAAGAGCCTGGATCGAGTGTTATTTTCATACACTTTTTATACGCGAGATTCGATCGAGTGGCGTTAGAGCTTCTATCACAATTGTGCACATTCGAAAATCCTACAAAATATAGATCAGTATCGTTCGATTGAGATTCTTTTTTAGAATAGCTAAAAGGTCTATTACTACCCATTTCTGTTTTCTGGTTGCATAGAAATCTTGTAAATTAGTGTAGCTTGTAAATTCATATTTTTCAGTGGATATAGAAAGACATTTTGAGAGTGATCAGCAATTGCTTAAGGCTAACTTCACATAACTTGGGGCCAACCAAATTTGTATACTTCTTTTGGAACACCTGGTGTATTTCTGTAGTTTAAATACTCATTGCGTCTCAAGAGGAGTTAGGCCAAATATACATCATACTTACACAAAACACAATGACCTTTCACTACTTTTCCGATCTACCGACCTTCCAAGCGATATTCTCATTTTTCATATTTTTCTTTCTTCATTCTACACTAAATTCCTCTTCCCGATCACTCCTTCGTTTCTTCTTCTTTTTCTACCTCCTGCTCTGGCTCATCTTCTGATTGTGATTGCTTGATTCTTTCATGGAAACCAGGAGTGCCATCAGGGAGAGACGGTTGACGGATGACGTAGAAGGTTCTGTTTGGAACAATAAAAGAATTTCACTGCAAATCTTTTCTAAACGTGTACTGCTGGTGTGCACCAAAGGCAAGAGAGCTCGATTTTGGCATATGGCAAGGGTTTGTCTTGCATGGCATTCGTTTTTTCCACTTTAAATTAATTATACACAAAATTCCTTCAGCTAAATCAAACATTACAACAAGAAAGTTTTAATGATTAATATCAAATACATAAAGAAAGCACTGAAAACTAATGGCATCAGTGATCTTATAGGGAGTCGTGTTTTCATTTGACTTTCAGCTCATCAAATGTGTGTTTTGGTGTTCTGAATTGGCGCAAGGAAGGAATCTCCCTGGTACTTATTGGGATTTCATCCCAGACCTTCAGAACTGAACAGGAAACTCCTCCTTTGGCATACGCCATAATGTACCTCGGAATCTGAAGATCTCTGCAGAATCACGTGTTATAGCTGGAGTACTCCGATCTTCGTTGGAATTTGTTCCAGAGACTTCCTGGGCAGAGTCAGCTCATGATCTTATTAGCCATAACGGCATGATCAAAGATGACAAGTTGCTCAGCGCAAAGGAATTATGTGACCATTTGTCTTTAATCCTGGACGTTTCGATTATGGAGATGGCTGCGTTCTGAAGACGTTGAAGGGATTCCTTTTTTGAATTTGAGAGGCGACCCCAAATAACATCTGCATATCGAATGTGATTTTCTACAAGAGTACTATATTCACTACTTAACTGAGATTTAGGGAACACCCTTTCTGTCATGATTTTGAAGAATTTCTTTTCAAGTTGCCAATGAAGAAATGAATAACGTTACTTACTTTGCGGCTGGTGGAAGGGACACTCTTTTTCGCAACGCTGGTTTTGCATTCTCCCTGCAAAAGACAAAACATAAAGTCAGTCCATTCTTTCAAAGTTCCTTTCAAATTAACCAAAGCATGTCTCCCAGGAATCAGTCTTGAAAATAAACAAGAAAGTACAAGAAAAATATTTCAAAGGTTAGATACTCACTCTGGGCATTTTCGAATCTGAATTGCACTTTGCTTGGCATTCTTATGACTTTTAACGATGACAAACTCCACCGTATCACCCGGCTACGAACATAAGCAAAACCATTTTAATTTGCACCATGAAATAAGGGATAATGTTTACAGGACAAGTCCTCGGTTGGTATGATTTGCGCTACAAAGCAAACTTACCAACTGCTGACGCGAATTCCTACCTTTATTGCATATTCTGAGCTTCCCAGCGACCGTCAGTAAGACCCTTGACGACTCTCCGCACTCTTTGCAGCAGAATTCACAGGGTCGGGACTCGATCAAACAGCCGCTAGATTGGTAGTTGAAAAATGCTAACAATAAGCTATCCCCTCTCATTTGCCTGATTGCAAACAGCAGTGGCAACGTTACTTCCCTGTCAAAGACTTTATCAACTCAGATTCTGAAAAAAACTACCTGAATGTCACCACCTTCCTGAACAACTTCACTCATGTGGAAGAAGAGGTTCTTCAAATTTTCACCTTCATGTGTGATGAATCCATACTGAAAAATAATAACAAAGACTCTAATATAGTATACAAAATAATACAGTACAATATATATATATATATATTTATAGTATGGTATAGTAAAGTATAGTATTTAGTATATATATATATATATATATATATATATATATATATATATATATATATATATATATATATATATATATATATATATATATATATATATTGAGATAAAATTTATATGTATATATTCCGACTCATCTTTCTTTTTGTTCATCTTTATATATATATATATATGTATATATATATATATATACAGTATAGTGTAGTAATATAGTATAGTAAAGTGCATGGTATATATACATATATAGTATAAACTAAAAAAAATACAACTTGGTAAATGTTTTGGCCAAAGCCTTCATCAGCCAAAGCCTATATATATATATATATATATATATATATATATATATATATTATATATTATATATTATATAAATTATAGTAAATATAGTATATAAATTTCATAAAATACAGTAGAAACCTGCGTATATAAATAAAAATCTAAAACTAAAATAAATAAAAATCTAAAATAAAAATCTCTGTTCAAGGTACGATTATTTTTATTCTTTAATGTTAATATTACAATTTATATCGTACAACACGCTTACAATAAGATCTTTTGAATAAAAACCCTGTCTGAGAAAACAACTAACAACAGGAACAATTGCTGCCGTTCCTGACTCCCTCCAGAGTTCCCATTATTCAAGAAATTGCACCTTTAAGTTGTTAACGTAAAATGAAAAAATTGGCATACCTGTCCTTTGATAGATTCGATCTTCCCCTTGTACAGATCTCTAACTGACGTTACACTCATTGCACGTTGTTTTGCACCGCTTTGGTTGATTCCAACTTGAAACGTCACCTATCAATATGAAGAATATTGAAGAACGGCTATGCCATTGTAGACTTGCGGTTATAAATATTTCTAATTGGGGATAATCGTCCTTAAACATTAGCTATGAACGACAGCAGAGCTGGGAAATGTACGTGAAGCGTTGAAGCAGCTTCGCAGGAAGATTACTTTTCGAGAAGGACAGAGAGAAAGCATGACAGAAGGAATGAAAAGAAAATAATGATAATAATAATAATGGAAACTTTTCATGATAATATCAATCTAAATTACATACTACTTAAAAATGAAAATTTGAGATAAAAGATATTCCTATTCAAGTTACAAAGATATTAACAGAATGTTTTGAATGTTTTGAATAGATGCTGATAGCAGTCATCACGAGATTTACAAAACAGATAATAATAATGAATAATAATAATAATGATAAAAATAATAATCATAACAACAATGATAAAAATAGTGGTAATATAAATAGTGACAAAAATCAAGTGACATAAATCGATTGGCTAGGTCATATCAAATTAACATATTTCGAACCTTCCTAAGTCCATTCTCAGCAAGTTGACTGGGTGGAATTACAACTGAATACTAAATAAGATATACGCTGGTGAAAATTGGAAATATTCCCAAAAAAGCCAAAATTGCCATATAAAGATAGAGCTGTGTGCAAAATGGGAGAAAAACAACTAGGGAGACCGGTAAAACTTGTAATAGACCTTTCAGCTAATCTGAAAAAGAATCTCAATCGAACGATACTTTGTAGCATTTTGTAGAATTTTTGAAAGTGCACGATAGTGATAGAAGCTCTAACGCCACTCGATCGAATCTCTTGTATAAAAGTGTATAAAGATAACGCTCGATCCAGGCTCTTTTGCTGAATAGCTAAAAGGTCTATTAAGCGATGTGTTACCTTATCACCAATCTGTAATGGTTCTTTCTTATTGACAAGGCTGGTAATTCCGAAATTGTACATTGTTGGTCCACCATCTGTGTCACATTCAGCTTTGGGAGCTCCGGTCACATCGATTAAGCCTTCGTATTCATCTTGCTGGAACGAGAAATAGGTAATTATCTCAGAAAATATTTGTTATAAAGGCACACCCTTTCATATTAAATCATTTCACACAATCAATCTTGTGATCAAAATTTGAAGAGCACAGATAAGAAAAGAGAACTCTCTTGGCATTCTGTTTACACATAGGACACCGAGGAGAATATATCGTGGTACTTTTAAAATTCATAACACCAAGAGTACCTCACAGATTTGAATGATTTAAAGACCCATTGCTAACAATGATCCTTCGTGGCGCGAAAGTCGACTTTCGTATTATCTGAAAGCCCTTTTTGGCCTAAATTGCCTTTGTCTAGCGTTTCATTCGGCGAACAAAGGATCATGGTTACCAATGGGTCTTTAAAGTCCAGTTAAAAGCGAAAAGACCGAAGTATTTTTTATGATTTTGCTCGCTGTCTTACCAGCACTAGAAGTATTGGTGAATTTAACTTGATAAAAATTTCATGGCCACAAAATGACTGAAAAGGGCTTAAACCATTGATCAAATTGTTAAGACTCTCTTTAAACATTTTTCATCATTTTTTCATTTTTCAAAGAACTCATCGACATCATTTTTCAAACAAGTACGCAAGATTTTCAGTCCCATAGCAATAAAAGTACAGTGGAAACCCCTCGCCCACGAACAAGAGCATTTTCTTTAATGATCTGTGCGAGGAGCCCTTTATGATGTGATAAATGCTTTACGGCATTTTTAGCAAAGTTTCTAGAACTTCTGGAACTAGTTTCCTAGAAATTTTTTTGCCGTTTTTTACAGCTCTGTGGGAATAAGGCTCTAACTGGAGCGATAACAACAACAACAATTCAACTCAATGAGATGAGCGTAACATGAGGGTCCTCATGTAGTAAGGCTATAGATAAGTTACCTCTGGATCCCAAATACGCATTGGCTTTATAACAACTCCATCTAAAACATCTGGAAGAATGTCCTACGACAAAAAGAACTAAGAATCAAGCAAGGTTTCATCGCTTCATTCCCAAATTTTGAAAAACTTTTAAAATAGATTATTTGTCTTAATCTTTGGCGTATTTTTCCATCGAATAAGTTATTTTTGAGAGAAAAGCAGCATGTCTTCTTCATATGTTTTCCTCCTTAACTTTTCCCAATGCAAAATTCATATTGATTTTATTCGAGCCCCCGCTGCTTTCAAATGGTATCCACATTTTTGAGACAAATTTTACGGTACTGAGCAAGGCATACCAAAAATATGATTTAATCTGCTTCAACACACAGGTTTCAGTTTGGGAATAAAACTAAGATAGATACTTTTCAGTCTTGATTTACAGTTGAGTATTACAAAATGCCATTGATCAGCTTCTTACCTCTGACTGAATTTAGTACAACCAGCAATAAAGATAAACAATTAAAGGAGAACAAATATGATCGCTGAGGTTTTATGCAAAATGCCATAGATAGACCTAATCGGCTAAGGTTTGTTTTACCCATTTCAACTTATGTGACCATTCTCTTGGGAAGGTTCAGTATTATGCTACTTTTTGCACTCATGGCATAACTTGACATGGCACGAAATAAGAGAAATCAAAAGCTATTTTATCAAGAGATTGATCACATGACTTGAAATAGGTGTTAACAAGCCTTAGCCGATTCTGTCAATTGGCTTGTTACCTCTGACTGAATTTAGCACAAACCAGCTACAGCCAGCAATAAAGATAAACAATCAAAGGAGAACAAACATGATCGCTGAGGTTTTATACAAAATGCAACAGATTGGCTTGTTACCTCTGACTGAATTGTTCCACTAGGAATCTTGAGAATCCTCTCAGCACTGATTTTTCCATTCTTTTTTATCGTGGAATATTCAACTTCATCACCAATGTTCAGCTCATTAGGATCACAATTCAGCTCACTACAAAAGATTCAACTAAATCAGAACTTTAATACTACTCTGTTTTCCTCCCCCGTAGAGGTTGCATCGCAGACTGCTTTAATACCAAATGAAGCAAAAGAGTTTCCCTTTTTGACAGGGCATGACAAGTCGCACACAAGGCCGATTTCAAAACAAAGTTTATGCAAAATAGAACTTAGCTTCTGAAGGGGATATCCAAGAACGGGCTTAAGCAGCGTCATCCTTTTCACTGCTTAATTGTGAGTCCCTGTTATGCAAGACTTACTACAGGGATACCATGTATAGAGTCAAGGAAATTCTCAGCTTAACAACTGTGAGCAAGAGGTAGCTTTGCTTGCCATTGTTATTATAGAGAAAGAATTTAGTATAAACAGGGAGATTAATCTCCCTGGTAAAAAGTTTCTGAAAGGAAACTAGAGATAATTTCCGTTATCGCGGGAACAGAAACATTTCAAAATACCCCAGGGTTATAAACGACGCCAGGACTTTGCAAAACCTGGCTAAGCTGACTTGATGAAACAAGGAAAGCTAAAAGGAACGAAACCGGCATCCAGAGGATAGTTAAAGGCAGTCTGTCACGTCTCTCATTGGCTGCGACAAAGTCAGAGCTCAACACAACGGATTTCTTTGTAAATCTGTGTATTCGAAACAAAGGAGGGCTAATCTTCTTGACATTCTACGGCCATAGAAAGTCAGAGGATTAGCAGCCATTCAAATTTCCTATTCTCTGTATTGTCTAAATCACCCAATCGTATGCATGACAAGACTGCCTTTAAACTTTTCCTGGGCTCTGACGAGGAATTTAAGTGATCAGGCTATCGCCCTAGCAACTGCTTATAAACAATACGTAAACAGGGAACTCCTGCAGAAAGTCTGTTCTCTTTATTTTCAAAAAATTACAATAACGTATACAACCTAACAAAGGGATAACCACAGCAGGAGTGTGGAAAAACATAGCAGCTCTGTAGCAAGGCAGACTTATGACGATGAGTCCCTTGTACCCCTGCCGTAAACCTTGCTCAAAGGGACTTATAATAAAACTGTGAAAAAGTTGACCCTACATTCTGCAATCATCGATGGAATTATGATGGAATCATGGCTTCGAATTTCAATCCTATGGGAGTGTTTTAAATTCTTCAATCGAATTGAAATTCTATCACATTTACACCGTAACAATAGTAATTCACAAATCTCGCGATCTAATTGGTACTGTAGGAATCGTGAAGTTTGGGCCTAAATAGAGTCAGGTTTTTCAGAGTAATATTATGAGTCTCTGTTGATCGAAGCGCCATCATCAAGTCAAAGAGTACAGGGGAACAAGAGACTCACCTTCATAAGTCTAGTAGCAAGGCTAGTCCCTTACCTGTAGTGAAAGAAAACTTCTTTTTCATGGTTCTCATATTCAATGAATCCAAAACTCTCTTTCAAAGCACAAATAAATCCAAGTTGTCGGGTTCGTAGGCTTTTTTGTGACACAGAAACATCACGTGCAGCAATTTGACCAGTCTTCGTGTAAGTTACCAAGTCAAATGTTACCTTTATGAAAGAATGACATGCAGTAAAACCGCGCAGATGAGAACATGCCGGGTAAGCCAAAGAAAAAAATTTACGCGTTTGGCGGGAAACCGCTTGGCGGGATTTTTGGAATAGAAAGTACATATGTGGCCGATATTCCAAACTAAAATAGCAGCCTTTCAGTCATAGGACACGCAGCAAAAAACATCAAAATTTCATCAGAATTTTCTCCGTGGAAGCTTAGAAGAAAGGCACCATCCCCTATGATTTCCTATGTAAGAAACAGAAACTTCCCTTTCCTCTTAGTTTTTTCTCCTAAGTTTCTTCTGCCAACACCATCGGACATTCAAAGATATTTTGCTGTGACACGTGTCCATCCCCTGTCCGCTCTGTGGACAGGTGAAAACAACAAACTTAGCAAGTTATAAAACAAACAAACAAGAAACAAACAAACAAACAAACAAACAAAAGAGTTATTAGGAACGAAAGAAATATCTACTAAAAGGACGGACATGCTGGTTGAGCAGCCTATGAAATTTGCTAAGCTTCTTCTTCTGGCATCTATTTCTGTTTCTTCGCAAAGCTGCATAAACCTTTAATAGCAATATCTTGAAACTGAAAGTGAAACCATTGATGCATAATGCCCACGTCTGACAGAAGAAGCGTTTGATATGTTCTTAGACTTACAATATCTCCATATTGTGGGTTCTCTCCAGGGCTGCAGTCACGTGACTTGAATAGCACAGGTACAACTTCGGACTCGCCAGTGTAAAGGATAATTCCGCTTTCTCCATCTCTATAGGTAAAGACAAATTGTCACAGGGTGAAAACGTCTAAGGATCTAAGGGGACCATTTATGCCTTTCATGGTAGGAAATGCGATGACCTAGTGTCTATTCCCGCCATGATCGGCATAGTAGTTATGTTTTTAAACTTTTATTCTTATAATTGATTATAAAAAGAGACAAAAAGGGAACCATTATGGAGATAAGGTCAACTTGGTCTCTCTATGCTATCCCTGTTACTATAATTAGGGGTGCTTTTTTAACTTCTATTCATCAAATTTGCTAAGCAAATTGCATTGCGAATATTTCTTATTAATCTTATTAATTTCTTTTAACAACTGTAAATATTTAAGTTTGTGGCAAATTGCTACATACATGCATAGATACGTCTGGAACATTAGGTAAGCCACCCCCCTCAAGGGGGAGGCTTTAAAGAGCTTCTATAGTCTGTGGATACTTTCCAGGCTCGATGATATCTCCAGTTCCAATTTACCAAGATACGAAGTGTTACTACTAACCTATTATTCTTTCCAATGCTTCTATTTCTTCCTTGCGGCTCTTTGTCAACAACTCCTTGACAATTTTCAACTTTCGTATACTTAAATGAATCAACAAAAACTGAATCAGTCAGAATCAGTGATAAGTAAATCAAGCGATGAATCACTGGATCGAAGATTGACTAAATCTAGTGATCGCAATCAACCTGCTGATCTGATACTTGATTTAGCAATATGTCTATCAGTTGCCATGCTAAGGCGATCAGTCTGTTAATAAAGTAAGGAATCAGTAATCGAGAGATAATCAAATTAAAGACTTCAAGCAATCGTTGAATCCAGGTAATTTGAGATGAATTATTGAACTCGATGACAAACTGAACACGATTGATAGACAGTCGAATAGGATATCAGATGAAATCTTACCTCTGGATTCACAGAGCCTTTAGGCAAGATTCTAATCCTCGTTGCATGAGGTTTGTTGGAATGCGAATCCTGGAAGAGATTACAGGAAGATTAAAGTAAGTGTAAAAATAATGGGATAGATTCTGGTGAGTGATTGGCTATTTAAAGAATTTTAATTGAAATACAGTACAGGCCTTGCGCACATAAACATGAAAAGAATTATTTACATTATAATATGAATTCTTTAGCCATAAAAGAGACAATAACTTTTCTTCACAGGACATGTTAAAAGGATATGTCATTGGCGGGGAACCATGTTAATCTGCGCAAGGCCTATACTGTAATAAGACGAAATAAAATAAAGTCGTACCTGCCCAATAGTAAATTCAACTTCATCTCCAGAATTTACAATTTTCGCCTAGAAAGAAGAAAACAAAAGGCTTATCAAAATAAAAAATCACCATAGTGCCAAATGATAGTGAACAGATACCTGCTACGTGATCTGAAAACGATTCAAAACAGTAAAACAGAAACTGCGTCTTAAAAGAAATAAATTTTCATGAGGACAACAATGTTTTAGACAATGACTTTGCTATCATTTTTATCATTATTATCTATTCATCCAAAATTAGCTATTCTTGTTGAAAAGCTAAAAGCTAATTAAGGCCAGTGCCAATAGGCCTATTTGCAATTTGGAGAGAGGGACTGAGAAGAGCGCGGCCTATTCTTACAGTCTTGGCAACAGTAGGAAAGCACGGGGATCCTCTCCTTGCGGCTCGGTTGTATCTCCTTGTAATCTTGAGTTAATTTCGATTTATCTGCATTTTCAACAGTAACATGATACTTGTTTAGACCGGTAAGTATTTTCTCTGGCTTATTTAGCCATCTGGTCATCTTTCAACCACTAATGAGTGTATTTTGAGCCACTTTGTTGGGGGTATTTGTCCCCGGCTTTGAAGCAGCCCAGTTGAGGCCCAACCGATCAACTGGGCTAACTTCAAACTTGAATGCATACATGCAATAAAGTGACAAACAAACTTCTTTTAGGCGTGTTGCACAATATTAAAATGATAAATATACAAATAAAGAAATTGTTATTGCGCTTCAAACAGAGATTCGTAATGTACGACGTTTCGGGCTTGAAACCCATTATCAAGCCAACAAATGGGTACAAAGAATGTCGAAACGTCCCGAAACGTCGTAAATTATAAAGCTCTGTTCGAAGCGCAAAAACAATTACTTTATTTGAATAAATATGCAATAAAGTGGCCCAAAATACACTCACAAATGGGCGGAAGGATGGCAAGACGCCTATATAATTCAGAGAAAACACATATCATACCAAACGAGTATCATGAAAATCTTAAAAGGTGCAAATAAATCGAAAATAACTTGATTTTGTAAGGAGAGGCGACTAAGATGCAAGCCATGCGCCTATCACCGAAGCGGAGGGGATTCCCCAATTTCCTATTATTACCAAGGCAGTCAGAATGGGCCGCGCTCTCCTCAGTCACCTCCTCAAAATTGCGAAAAGTTCTATAGACGGAAACAACGCAGCATTTTCATTTCCATGTTTTCCAAAATAAGTATTGGACTCATGAATAGCTTTTGGTCTGCAGGTTGCCCATTAAACTTCGAGAAAGTACAATGGTGTTTGTTTGTTTGTTCTCAATTTGTTTTGAGTGGGCTTGTCAGGATTTCTAGCTACTGAAAGCTAATTTACGCCCACTGTGCATGCCGCATCCAGGCATGGGACCCCTAGGTTAACGTCCCTTCAGAAGAACGACGAGGTGAGTTGCGAGGTCAGGCCTCAGTGGTCACCCATCCCAAATCTGACCTCACTCGATCAAGCTTAACTTCAGTCACCTGACGAAGACTGTATAAGCCACTCGGCCACTCACCCGGCAAAGTTTGGTGTGCCAGGGCTTGAAAATATTTGCATGATGAATGCTTTACCAATAAACAGGACTTGCTCCAAGTCTCGCTCTTGATCAATCAACAAACGGGAGGGAAGCAGAAGAAGAAAGGGGAACGGAAAAGGGAGGGAGAGCGAGACTTGTGGACTACGCGCTCCGAAAACGAGGCTTGGCATTCACCTGCTCAAGTTTGATTGGCCCTTCCGCTAACATGAAAGAAAGCCGCCGGTCAAGATCTTGACCGGTCTCGTTTTCGGAACGCGTAGTCCACAAGTCTCGCTCTCCCTCCCCTTTCCCTTCCCTTTACTTCTTCTGCTTCCCTTCCATTTGCTCATTGATCAAGAGCGAGACATGGAGCAAATCCACCGACAAACCTAAACAGGATTCAATCAGCGGTATCAAACAATGTACAGGTCTGTCCTATTAACAGGCAAGAGAGGTTTGGTTATCAGGCAAAGCATGGACACAGTAGATCTATGTATCTTTGTGTTCTCTGCTAATATGATGTTGTCCTTCAACGCAACAAACGATAAATCAATTCTTCACTTCCTCAGCTTGGATCCCAATAGGCGACGTGGCTAATTCAGAAAAGAGAGGTGTGCTCTTTTGTTTCCGTTACTTGTATTGACACGACAAAGCATGTTGCTTTTGTTTCTGAAATTCGGCTTCAATAGACTCCTTGTAGCGTTTGTTGGAATTCGCCTCCCTTGAGAGACAATGAAGTTTTTCTTTCAACTAGATAGCAAGGGTAAAGGGCGTTGAAAGGACATATGGCTGTGTGTCCTTTTCATTTTTCGTTCATTTTTATTCATTTAGGCACGGTAGTCCCGTCAGTCCATGAGAACTGCTTTTCAGGGGGCCGTGGCGGGTCAGGGGTCCTTTAAAGCCCAAGAGTTACGAAACCAAGCAGAAGAAAACGAAATCTAGCGTTACCTGTTCTAAAAGTTCACTGAAGTGAAAGAACAAACTAAGATCACGATCGCAACACTTGATGAAGCCAAATCCATCTTTTAAAATTGATACAATTCCCTAAAAATGAGTTGAAAGATTTGCCAACATTCTCTCAAAACTAACTCAATTATACAGGGTGTCTCAAAAAACTGTTCAATGTTTGATTAAACACTAAGAGATAACGATACGCTGAATGGGTACTTGGTGATGTAACCCTTTTCCTGAGCTTTTAACTTGATTTTTGACACCAAAATCTTGCAAATCCGCTAAAAATTCACGGAATTACAAGCCTTTGAAGTTCAAGTCTCAGCGAAAGCTGAAACCAGAGGCCTTGAAATGGCGACATGCTATATGGGATCCAAGGAACATTTTAATCTGAACGGGAAAACGCAAACAAAAGCGCGTTTACGAAGCAAAAGCATGCATGAAAGAAAAGCACTTAATTTGACTGCAGCCTTAGTCATTCGAGTCCATATAGTTGACTACTTCGGCAAAAAAGGATACTTCAGACTGAACTTACATTTTCACGGATTTGGCCGTTCTTGACTGAAACATTGACTAATTCGATGTTCACTGCTCTTTGCAGGCCATCTCGACGATCTACAACAACAAACATTTCATTTAAAGCGAGCTCGGTTCATCTTTCCTTTAACAAATTGGGAACAAAGACTAAAAGGCTTTGTTTGTTACATTCACCCTGGGCATAGGAAACTCCTTTTGAAAGTGTCCATAGAGCTGTTATAGTCACTAGGTGCCTAAATATTTATTCCCTGGGTGAAAAGAGACACACTCCTCGTTGCACGGAAGACCTGAAATGGCTCTAAATTGATCCCCTGTTTTTGACGACTTTTTAATGAAATCAAGCAAGCCCATTTTCAAGAAATCATAAATTTGGGAAATTCTCTGTCCCTACAAACATCGCAAAAATACTCATAAAGTAGGCTAGTCTTTTAGCTACAGAACAACTTTTGAAGCATTTCAATGGGCCACTTACTTTTCCGAAACAGATGGCCTTGGGTCACTTTTTTCTGGGTCACTCGGCAAAGAAAACTCATAGTAGGTAGCATTCGTCTAACCTAATCAAGCCATTAACCTCATGAGAGCCAATCTCCCAAGTTTTACGCGAGCAAATTCAAAATTCATTTCTCCGGGGGGTGGGGGGGGGGGGTCAAGTCCTCAGAGCCCCACATCATTAATATGGATGACTGATAAACAACAAAAAGGCACACATTTTTTCCAAGAAGTCAAGTTCCAAAAAATTCTCATTTCATAGACTTGATACTTGAAAAGGACCTTAAAAGTGAACGGCTTTTACAACCACTGCAAGATCGTCTGAATTAAACAACATTTCTTACCTGTAGAAATATTGAATTCCACAGTATCTCCGATCTGCAGTTGTATATCACCTTCTGTGTCTCTATCCCCAAACAATACCTCTCTTGTATCATTGTTTTGATTATATTCAATCACACCTGAAAGTTGTCCATCTAATGAATTCCTTGGGCTCAGCTTCAGCGCGACTGGCTTGACAACCTTGCCACGAAATTTCTCTTTGGAGATGTCTTCAAATGCAACAGTGCCAGCAGCCAACTTTGTTACTTGGATAGCCACCTCCTTGTCCTACAAAATTACAAACTGCAATATATATATGGCTACATCAAAGCGTAGTGCTAAAGCATATTGCTTCAAGGGAATCTCAGCAAATAGAGGTGGCTCATGTAACTCGCCTTCAAATTCTTTTCTTTCAGATACCATTATTTCACGTTGACCAAATATGGTTTGGCACATGTTGCGGCCTATTGTCTTTGCGTCGATGCATTTAATACTGGCTTACAAATGCTTAGATTCTCTTCACCAGATCAAGAGACAAAACAAATTTTGAGATAATTTGTATTTGACTTTGAGTATGATTTTAACAGTGAAAGTTGGCTGAAAATGTACAAAGTAAGGTACATTCAAGTTTTCAAGTAAAGTGCAAAGGTTCTAACCTTTCTTCGTTGTATTCCAAACTCGACGTCATCCCCTATCATTACATCTCTGATATCCCCTTGAAATTCACTATAATGAAAGAAGATCTCGGCCACCACATCAGCTCTTTCGATGAATCCAAATGAATCCTTTAATGAGCTGACGATTCCCTGCAGCTTTTCTTTTTCTGCTGGTTCAATCAGCACCAGCTGTCGGGCTTTCAAAGTTCCATTTCTAAAAACAGGAACCCGTGAATTATATCAGTAGTTGTCGTCGGGCTTTCAAAGTTCCATTTCTTTACGACTACAATGCCTGCCAAAAGTCTTTGGAACACTTAGGCCATTTCTTCACAATCCGCATTTCTAACCATCGTGATCAGGTTCAAATACCCCCTCACCCCCAAAACAATGTTGATTTCGAAAGTTACTGCCCAGCATTCCAGTAGAGTCGCGGATCGTCCTGTCATCCCGATTTTTTACCACAAAACAACATTGTTCTGAGGGGGAGAGGGGGAAATGGCAAAATTAGCAGAGAAGTTCCAAGACTTTTTGCAGGCATTGCAGATGCTTTAATATTCGCATAAAAAAGAAAGCTAGCCTTAAAAACTTTAAATTCTCGTCCATGCAAACATTAGTACAGTAGAAACCCGCATAAAAGAACCTACGACTCTCTTGGGCAGCCTGAATAGGCTCTTAATTAAATGGCTGTTATTCTAAGTTCCGTCTTGCAAGGCTCTTAAAAAGGTTCTTATATACAGTAAACACCTTGCATACATTAATAATCTTTTTAGCACAAGAATTCTGAAGAATTCTTTTCACTTCATGAGAACAGTTTTATTAGGTTAGAATTCTCGTTAAAAATTATGCAATCTCTTGTACCACTGAAGAATTCTGATCAGAAAATCAAGAATTCTTGAAATTTCTGAAGAATTCTGAAGACATGAAACCTGTTATATACGAACCTCCCTCAATGCCAGCCTATGAAAGGCTCTTATTTAGGGGGCTTAAAATGATAAATTTCAGCCTCAAGGTTCTTATAAAAATAGGCTCTTTTATGCGGGTTTCTGCTGTACTCATAAATTGGAAAGGTATTTAAAACCCCTTCACAATTCATTTATTCATCGGAAGACAGGACTAAAACATAGCACTATACAAATATACCACTATAAAACTACAACTATAAACTTCCACTATAAGCTACCACTATAAACTATAAGCTACCACTATAAACTACCACTATAAACTACCACTATAAGCTACCACTATAAACTATAAGCTACCACTATAAACTACCACTATAAACTACCACTATAAACTACCACTATAAGCTACCACTATAAACTATAAGCTACCACTATAAACTACCACTATAAACTACCACTATAAGCTACCACTATAAACTATAAGCTACCACTATAAACTACCACTATAAGCTACCATTATAGGCTACCACTATAAACTATAAGCTACCACTATAAACTACCACTATAAACTACCACTATAAGCTACCACTATGAACTATAAACTACCACTATAAACTACCACTATAAGCTACCACTATAAACTATAAGCTACCACTATAAACTACCACTATAAACTACCATTATAAGCTACCACTATAAACTATAAGCTACCACTATAAACTACCACTATAAACTACCACTATAAGCTACCACTATAAACTATAAGCTACCACTATAAATTACCACTATAAACTACCACTATAAGCTACCACTATAAACTATAAGCTACCACTATAAACTACCACTATAAGCTACCACTATAAACTACCACTATAAACTACCACTATAAGTGTATACCACTATAAAAATAGACTGTTAATCAGTATTTTAGCAGCATTGGAAAAGCAAAGAACTACCAAAAATCAATACAAACCTCTTATCGGTTGCAACATAAAATGAAACCTGATCACCCTTGGTTAATGTTCCTCCTTTCTCCACATCACGTAAGGAAAATGGGAGGTACAAAACTTCCTGTTGACAAAAGATTGGGAGTTAGGAAATCTTAGGGACAGTGCAAATTTAATTTTTATAACATGTAACAGGGCAACTAACACTTTTTATCAAGCAAATATAAACTGACAATACGAATTGGGCAGTAACTTTTTATGAGCTCAAGATAGGATGAACTTTAAGATATAAAATGGCTCATCTTGAGGACAAAATTGTGAATCATGCGAGTTGAGAAATGAATGCTAAGATGTGTATAAGTGACTCAAAATTTCCCTGTTAGTTTCTTGCAAGAACGATTCATCAGTCAGTGGGAAAGACTGCGTAGATTTTTTTGCAACAATTTCTCTTCTCCACCGGTCATGTATTACAAAAAATTTTGTGCTATTCCTTAGCCATTAAATAACGAATCGTGTCCTGTTGTTAGAAAAAGGAAGGGTCTACGAAACTAAGAGTGAAAGCTTGCTACAGCCACCGGTGTAATTATCTTTAATCATCCTTATCAGCTGTTAAAATAATGTGTGCAACGCATCTCAACAAAGGCCGCATAAATTGAGTTCTAGAAATCTGGAACCAGTCTTAGCAAGCTTTTGCTCATTACTTCGGGGCTTGTACCTGTAATCCTCTGACTTTGAAGGTAGAACAGTCAGGAGGGCAGGGCTCGAAACATGGTAGAGCCCCGCAACTTGAACATCATTACATGGGGTTGCAGACTCAATTAGCTACCTCTGTGATCCCAGAATTTGGCACTAAAAACGGCAACTTCACTTTCACAGGAAGGCAAGCCAAGTACAGGAAGACTGCTCACTTTTCCCTAGAATCTGATAGGCCTAAGATATCGTTTCTTCAGCACAGTGGGGTATGTGGCAAGCTTGAGGTCTCATAAAACCTGGCCTGATTTCAAGTAAGATAATCAAACACTCCTGAGATGAAAGACCGTTCATTACATTCCAAAGTATTCTGAAAATGCTATCAAAGCACATACCCCGTTTCTTTTGTAGCTGACATTACCAAGGCATTGTTCCGACCCACTTGAACTAGGTCGGGCCTCTGTCTCTACAACACCATCAACGGGATGATCATTAAATGTATCTATCGTTACAGATCCGGCCGGCAAACGTCGGATACGGACTGCAACCGGTTTGTTACTTTTGTAGTCGGATGTTGCTGTAAATTCCACAGGATCTATGAGTAAGGGAGACAGAGATTAATATTGATAAAACGGAGGCAACAATAGATTTCCGACCAGCCACATGATACACTTTGCACCTGGCAAGTCTTATGGAAGCTCGTATTAGACATACAAGGTGTAAAATATCGTATCTATGAGTTAAACTGAAAGGTTGTGTCAAACAAGTCAGCGTGGAGAAGTTCAATCCAACCAGCTAGACACAAAATATCCAGAAGAACGAGTCATATAAAGCACTGCATTTCAAAAAAATTGTCTGGCAAGGCAAATGAAAGACCGTATCTGATAAGTCGGATCAAATACATATTGATTAACGGATATTGGAAATATACATTGATTATCAATACATAAAAGACGCAAGGTCGTATCGCACAAGTTGGCTCAAGAAGATCGCACCAGAAATTGGGTCATACCCCATGTATTCCGTGTTCAAATTTGTTTGTTGTGAGTTCTTGTTTGGGTGAAAATAAAAGATTAGGTCAGCGTATCGAACGAAAATCAAGTCATTAGTCTACGAGTCACCCCCTGTATTCGCAAAACACTAGGGACCTTTAGCAGCCAGGAAGGCAACGCCAGCCAGAACGTCATCTTGTATGATACAAACTGAGTATAGTTTCCAACTTTACCTTCCCGCGTTACCTTCACATGTTCTAAAATAAGACGAGACAAAATCTCCTTCTTCATCTAAATACTTCGCAACGCCCTGCTTCCTTGATAATCAACGTTTAAAATTACTGAGTTTCACTTTGAAGATCCAGATCTGAAGAGCAGCACGTTAGAGATAGGATTTCCAAGTTGTGCAATTGAAAAGGACAACTTCACAGACTCTCAAGGGAAGCAAATTCGAACGGAAAACAAAGAGTCTTTTCAAGCCAAAGTTCAGAAACAAAGGGACATTTGCGTTGTCGTTGCAGTCGCCGTCCTAGTTGCTAAAGGCCCCTATTAGCACATTACCTCCGACTTGCAACTCCTGTGGATTTCCATTGTATTCACTGTAATGGAAGAATATCCGTGCATCTTGATTTGTGTACTCTATAAATCCATAGCTGTTCTGCAAACAGATAAATATGGATGATAAATTAACAGAGTAGATACATTTCCAGAAGTTGTTGTGGCGCAGTGGTTTAATCCCCTGACTTTGTAGCCAGAGCAGTCAGGGGGAGTGGGTTCGAGACGCGGTAGGGCATCACCACTTGAGCTTCATGACAAGATAAATATGGAAGATAAATTGACAGAGTAGATCAGAGGTGCAAATAATATTTTCCTTTCTGGGAACCTGGCAAATGGGGGAAATTTTCTGTTAGGTCACACCATGTTAAGCAAAATGCCTTTGCTGGGCATGATGTGTTGAAAAAGTCCAACGGATATTCCAACCAAACTGGAGAATCAAAATTATCTTTCACACACTCTCCTCACTTACTTAAGTGAAGAATTGTTGAAATTTCTAAGAATCTTTGGACATAGATGTTTGCAAGGCCTTCCATTTTACCCGGGATTATGGTCAGCAGAAAAAAGAGTAAAAAAATTGTCTCTTTTTCGTAGAATTCGTGCAACAATCATCATCTCCTTGCGTTAGAAAACTTCTATTGAAAAACTTTCTGGCAAAGCTGAAAATTTTCTGGGAACCTAGTTCCCAGGTTTCGATACTCAACCATATGTCACCCTGCTACTGTCAGTAAATCCACAATCAACACATGACAATTAAACAAATTTCTGGAGATCTTACCAGTAGTTTTTCAATGATTCCAGTTTCTCGTTTGTGGGTTGGTTGTGCATGTAAGGATGACCCTCGATGGCGGTTGGGGCGGCTGCTTGTACGTTCGTATGTTGCTTGGTTACCATTGTTCATTTTTCCGTCGTTGGGTGGGTTGTATTGTCGATGCTACAAGAAATGAGAAAAAATTAACTCGCGATTATTCAAAGAAACTTGTTCTACCTTTATGCAGTGTGTCCGAAATATTGTGGCCTGTTTGAAGAGCTTTATCTTCAATGGTATTGGTGTTTACACAATTGCATAGGTCAGGCTTCGACTTAGAGTTTGAGGCCTTGTTTAAGTCAATCTGACAAGTGGTTGCTGATTTAGGCAGAGAAAAGGCAAAATTAGTGGTTGCTTCAAAAACCTTGCTTCTGTTGTTCTCCAGAAATGCCAAAATTTCTCTGCATTTTTAAAAATGTTTAACAGTGTTGTTTACTAAAAAGACAACGAGAAAACTTTGATTATGGCGCTATTACCCTTTCTTTATATTGCTGGAGAAAACGAGAAGAACATTTTTTGAAGCAACCACTTATTTTGCCTCTCCTCTGCCATAAATCAGCCACTATTTGTCTGACTGACTCAAACAAGGTCGCATTTTCTAATTTGAGGCCTGACCTTATGCAACCGTACAAAGACGAGAACAAAAACTTACGGCTCCTCCACAGCAGACAGACGAACGGGGAGCCGTCCCGAAGTGCCAGAAAGTTGAAAGCTTACAACAAAGAGGATTTTGTTACCGTGCAAGACGCGCACAGAACCAGTTTTGGCGAGTAAAATCGACTTGCAAGTTCTCCATAAGGGGCCATCGACATTTAGGTTTCGTCCTTCATCGCGGCTTTTGGCCGCGATGGGGGGAGGGGGTACAGCCCAAAGCCGTGATTGTTTACCTTTTCAGGACGGAACCTAATTTAAGATTTTAATAAGAAAGTTTAAACAAAAAATACCTTCTCCCAGAATCAGAAATGTTTATTCCTTCCCTGCACGAATACAAGTGAGTGACACCAGGTGGGTGAGACAAAGAAAACTTCATGGAATGGAAAGAACATCTCATCACAGTCAAAATCATTTCAAAACTAGCGATCGGAACAACAACAACAGCAATAACGACAACAACCACTAAAGCATATCAAAAGCTTTGAAAGCCAATGGAGGCAGGCAGATTGCATTCTGGATACATACTTGAGCCTCTCCAGCCCTCTTTGCCCGGAGGGGGGGTACTCCCATTGTGGCCTAACAGGGGGGTCCAGTCGGTTTGAGGGTCTTAACGAATGCCTACCAAATGGCCCTATTTGTCAAATTGTCTGTTGTCATGTGAACTGCCGTTGTCAACGCAACCAGGCACAGCCTCGCCTTGATTTCTCGACATGTCACGCCATGTCACGTGACACGTGGTGATTCATTTGTTGTTTTCGTTTTCACGTACGATCAAGCAGAAAGTAGAAGCAAAAAAGAGTCAGAAGACAAGCTCAAAATTATCTCAGCAAATATGAAATACACTGCAAATGAGGATTTGTAAGTTCACGTTTTAACTCAACGTTTCAAAAGTGCTTCATTCGCCCAGAAAACCTTCAGCAGGTACTAAACTAAATTGTCAAGATGTGCCAAATAGGCGTTTAGGCCATTTTTAGGCCTTCCTTGACCACAAATGACCACAGGCCGTGATGGGGGAGGGGGGAGGGGGGTCAAGCAATCGCGGCCAAAAGCCGCGATGAAGGACGAAACCTAAATGTCGATGGCCCCTAAGGGCCTCTGGTGTGTACGTTATGATGTTATGGTGAATAGCAATAGTGTAGTTTTTCCTGAACTCTGGAATAATGACTCCAAAAACAAGATTGTGACATACATTTGTTACTGGCGAAGAAAGCAGCTGTTCTTTAAATCTACAATGACACTCATACAAGTTACGGAAAAGGGAAGAAAGAGCTAAGTAGGGAATTCATTTCTTTGAAGATCCTCCGTGCCTTTGGCATAAGTATTGTTACACCAGCTGAATGGTTAACAATAAAAAGCAAAAAGCTAATAATAACTTCCCAGCACAGACCAAAGTCAGCGATTTGCGTATACGCTGACACATAACATTAGACCTCATGACACAAATCTTTTTTGAAACATACAATCTTTACTCAACACAAAGGAAACCATGTAATAAGGCCTATCATTCTTCATACATTACCTCTGCACATTTGTCAAATGGTCACGACCTAAAGTACTTAGCATCATATAAAATGCGCAACCTTTCAGCGAAGGGTATATTTCGGTATCACTCTGGTTTAGGACGGCGTCAGGCCTAGCTACCTCGAGCCAACCTAAAGCATAGTAGACAAACAGCATCCTTGCTCGCCTGACGGCATACATCAAACATTCAGACACGAAGAAGGGACTAACTGTGCCAGCAACACTGCCAACGGCCGAACGACAAAATGGCGACAACGAAGTTCTGTCTTGCAGTGATCCTCGCTTCCATGCTTCTGACACCATGCTTCGCAGATCCATGGTTTTGGTCAAGTGACAAGGAGGAAAAGAAAGACCAGAATGCTGGAAAAAGCAGCGAGAAAGCAGCGCGAAAGGAGACAAGTACGTTTCAAAGAATCGAGAGGATTTTGGGGAGAATTTTCTCCTATGGTAAAGAATATCCAAAGAGCAGGTACGTCAAGCATTTTTCAGCACGTACAGTAAAGTTCTCGCATTTCACAAACTCAACCTAGTTGCATAGTTTCTTATAGGTAAGAAAATCTATTTCCAGAGGCCGGCACATTTCTACAAGGCACTGTTTGAAGCTAAATGAAATGAAAGTAGCGACTGTCTGAAATTAATAAGCCCCGGAGGGTCAATAGAACCTTAACGGTATGTAAGCTGTAACAATTACACCTACTTAACAAATCATAGCAGGACGACATTGGCTCTGCATTGATCGAAAAGGATTGAGAAACTTGCGCAAGTTTAGATACCTTCATGAAAAACATCTCAACAGAAAACCTCAGTCCCACTGAAGGCAAAGTTCTTGTTTTTGGTAAAAGAAACAAACAGCTTTGATGTAAAACAGGATTTTAGAGGCAGGCTCGGCACTCACTCAGTTCGTGATCGAACTCCTTATGGGAATCTACTAAACTTTATCTCCTGAGCTGCAAAACAAACCCAAGTTTCTCAGCTCTCTAGTACCGGATCATTATTCACCGCACTTATTGGTTCTTTGTAAAAATTTTGCACCGCCCCCCCCCCACTTCTATGCTAAACCCCTTCATTATTTCCTTAAAACTGAAATGATAGTGAGCATAGCATTTGAATCTGCCGTGTTTACGCGAACATTACACAAACATGTGGACGTTAGAATGGTTTGTCTGATTCTTAAACCATTCCATGCTCCTCATTTTCACTCCAGCGTTTCGCCTTTCAGGCCAATGCCAACAAAAAAACCAGCTCCAGCAGCAACAACAACTATAAAAGACTCGATCATAGCAACAACAACCAAATCAATGTCCACCGCAGAGGGCACTAAACCAACTGTGAATATCACTAAAGGCATCAAGACACTCGTTGACCATACAAAGGATGCGAATTCTTCCAAACTACACATTGCAATCGACAAAAGCCCAGTCCATAGTTTGGTTGGTACACATCCTAAAGCTAATAAGTCAGAAACGACAGTCGTGAACGATTCAAAAGTCGTGGCAAAAAAGACAACAATAAAACTCACTTCAGAAAAAGGTTCGGAGGACATTCTTCTTAACCCAAAAACAACATCTGACAAGCCGAATCTGACAAAAATCGTATCCGACAAAAGCCCTAAGCAAATTCCTGAGTGCAAAGATGGTTTGATCGATGAGCAAGGAAACTGCACGGAGACATTAACAGATAGAAGTCTGGTCGAGACCAAATTGAATGTGTCAGCCGTACATGAGATGAAAACAGTGCATAAAACTAAAGACAAAATTCCCATCGCAGAGGCAAAAAACCAGACGACTATTGAGACGAACCTGACAGTCGCACACGAAATGAAACATATGATCAAGAAAAAAGTTAGCATGCCCAAAAAAATGCATCTAAAAGCTGTGAAAAACCCTTCATTTGTTTCGAACCTGACAAGTCTGGAGGATTTTTTGACAGATAAAATAAAATCTGTAATTTCGTGCGTGGAAGGATCATGCTCAAAGGGTAAACTGTATTTTTATTCACTTTGTTTTACTTACTAAAGTAGATTCACACTAGCCCTCAGGTAAGATCTACGATATTGCAAAAGAACTCATAAAAAACTCTTCAACTGTTTTAGTTCGGTGTTAGGCTCTCTTGGTATCTGATGAACGACAAACTTTTAATTCTATGAAGTTTACAGTGGCATTAAAGAATCCATATCTGCTCGAAATTTTAAGCCTGTGTGCTTTCCGTAGAGTTGAAATTACCCGTTGATTTGAATTCATTTCTGACGCCAGTAGGGTCTGCAAACCAGCGAATGACAACCTGTTCTTAGTCACGTGCAGGTTCCACAAAAATATGGAACTCTTTTCATTCGTCAATAAACAACCTATTTTCTTGCGAAGACATTTTGCTCTCTGACGAAGCAATTTTGCTATTAGGATGAAGTAAAATCTACATGAAGTACTTCACAAGACAACAGATTGTTTATTGACCAATGAAAATAGTTTCGCTTTTCCCTTTCCTAATTTTCCCTATCCCAATTTTTTATTGACGAAATAGACTTGCCGCATGTCTACCTTCCGGGCTACCAATCTATAAAGTTTTTTGTGCTGTTTTCTAAATCATATTACCCTACTTTCAGAATCAACTGATACAGCAACAACAACAACAGCAACAACAACAAAAATGCCACATACTACTCCATGGATAAATGAACCCAGGACAACAATATCGACACTTGATAAGGTAACCAGTAAAGAGATAACAATATCGAAGGCTGAACAAGGAGTAGCA